>ONZH01016721.1:0-18172 GCA_900303285.1 Rhinella marina
CCCTAAAGAGTAAACCATAGCCAGTACCTTCAGGCTAGAGAATTGTAAAACAGCATGAATTTTATAGTGGAGAGCAATGAACTCTTCAAAAGGTTTAAAGAAAGAGGGTATCCAACTAACCCCCTAAAGAGAGCCTTTAACAGAGCTAAGAACACAAGACGTGATGACCTTCTGAGAGAGAAAGAAAAGGATGAGAACACCTTGATTCGATGTGTTGGTACTTTTGATGGCTATTCCGCTGAAATGAAGAACATCTTAAGTAAGTATTGGCATGTCCTTCTGGCCGATAAAGACTTAAAGGGGTTGTCCCACGAAAAATATTCTACAGTTTTCAAACCAGCACTTGGATCTGAATACTTTTGTAATTGCATGTAATTAAAAATGTATTATAGCTACTGAGTTATTCAATAAAATGTATCTGTATAGTGCCACTTAATTTCTTATTTCTTTGACCTGCTGAATGAGAAGGCCGCACATGCTCAGTTTCATCTTTCAACTGTCTCCTGAACTGTGATAGGGAGAGAACAGACACGCCTCCTGAGCTGCAGCAGAAAAGACACTCCCCTTGAGCTGTCAGCTTGATATAAATCTAGCAGAGCAATGAATGGGGAGATCTCTGGATCCATGTGAGGTACAGGGCTGGTTCTAGCTTTCTTAGAAACGTATTGTCATAGACTATATGATGTTTGATTTTAATTTTTTACATTATTCGTGGGATAACCCCTTTAAGTAGGGTTTTGAATTGCTATCCAACTATCACCTTTCGTATAGGACCAAACCTGCGTAATTTACTGGTCCGCAGTTTTCACAGATCAAATGGATCAAGTGATTCTGGGAGAAGGGAGGTACGGGGAGGCTCAGCACCATGTGGTGATTGTACCTTCTGTAGATTTATTCCCCGTATACGGAATTTTACTAACCCTCTGGATGGGAGAGAGTATCAGATCAGGCAGCGCATTACCTGCAAGACCCGAGGGGTCATCTACTGAGCCAGCTGCACCTGCCCAAAGTTGTATGTGGGCAAAACAATACAGGAATTAAGACGGAGGATTTCAGGGTATCTTAGTGCCATTGAAACCAATAAGGATACGGCTATCACAAGACACAAATACTTTCATAATGGCAACCCAAAGGTCTTAAATTCTGGGGCATAGAAAAAATGGAAATGGGCCCCAGAGGGGGAGATCTGGATAAGCGGCTATTACAGAATGAGGCACGCTGGATCCATAGGCTCAATACAATGAGCCCTAATGGCCTGAATGAGGGTTTTTCTTTTTCGGCCTTCATTTAGAAAAAATCCCCCCATGTAGATATGATACACATTATTTGACAAAGGGAATTGAACACTAATGAGAATTGAACACTAATGAGTTTTTATCTGTGAATATGTGGATTTCCATAAATGTATAATGATGGTCTTACCGTATTTTTGATAATACTCTAAAATAGGATTTACTAGTTTTAGGCCTAAATACGTGAAAATCCTTATAATCGATAATTATTATCTAATAGTGTTTGAAGAGCTCATGATGTACTGACCATATAATTAGAGCAATACATTAAAAGAATGACCCTTAGGGAATATCGATCTTTTTGATTGTTAATATCCTTATGATACTTACCTTCGCTAGGGAGAATATTAACTGATTATGAATAGAACTTACTCCCTTTAGCGCTCAGAATCTAAGTACTATGACATGCGCAGTGCTCTAGTTCTATCTGTCAGAGTCTAAGTCTAATGACATGCGCAGTGGAGCTTAGGCTCCGGTGTCTAAGTTCCAAGACATGCGCACATTGTCTGGAACAGGGTATCGACTCTAAGTCTGAAGACATGCGTAGGCAGGTCAGTACATCCGAGTGCTGTCAGCGCTGTAATGGCCAATCGGTGAATCCCATTACCGAGTAGTGATTAGCGTACAGGTGAGTGGATTACCTTTAAATGGATAACGGTAATGTCCACTAACCTGAGCTCAATTGATTGGCGGATGGCCCGTAGGGCGGTACTTACATTTAGGTAAAAGACGCCAATTTTAAAGTCTCGGGTTAGCTGCTCCTTACCCCTGATGAAGCCACATCTGTGGTGAAATATGTTGGGGGAGCATTTTTGTTATTTTTAATTGCTGTACCATCCACCAAAGATCGTAGGGACGTGTTAGACGCCCGATTACGGTCCAGGCAGGTGTATATAAGCGAGCAAGGGCTTTTGATAAAGGAACTATTTAGGTTCCAGCAGTTCTTTGTTTAGAATGGAGCTGACAGTTCTATTATAGTGCAAACCTATGAGTTGTTTGCAGCTAGATCAATCCTAGAGTCATTAGTCAGACCTAATCAATCATACGGTATTCAGTGCTATAAACGGCCTACTGCTCAGAACTTATAGGGGGATTGTTATCCATATATCAAGTGGAAAGGGCTAATGAAACAGTTGGGCATGAAGATAATGCCCTTCTGAATAACCAATCGTATAGGCTGTCATATTGCACCATTCACAATTACTGCATATTTAGCAGCCTATGAATATATATAAGTAGGCTTTAGTCCTTTGCCAAGGACAGTTGCAATTTATAAAATATACAAGAAAAATAAAAGCCGGACCCTGGTGGTTGGTACAAGTGTTTTTCATGACACTACATTTAGGGCACTTCACATATTTTTGTTTGTTGGAATAAAGTTTTAAATTACACAAATAAAAGTTATATCTTACAAGTATAGGCCCCAAAGAGATCATAATAGCCTAGGCTATTTTTGTGTTTTGTGAATATTGTATTCTGGGCCATTAGGCTGGTTATTACAATTTAAACTTATGTCCAGGCAAGCATGAGTAAAAATTGTCTTGTTATTCCACAAATGTTCTGCCTTTATACAAATTTTATTTTTCTGCATCAACAAACAAGCATTCACAATGCACTCAAATAATTTTGCCAGCTGCTATTAAGTAAATCATTTAGATGATTTCTATTATGCAGAACACCAGTGTTTAATTAGGTGCTAAACTACCGTTAATAACCACCCTCTGTTTTCTATCACTGAGCCAGTTACTTACCCACATACAGACATTTTCTCCCAGGCCAAGCATAGTCTTACACAAACATAGAAGAGGATTCTTTACGGTAAGAGCAGTAAGACTATGGAACTCTCTGCCTGAGGAGGTGGTGATGGTAAGTTCGATAAAAGAGTTCAAGAGGGGCCTGGATGTATTTCTAGAGTGTAATAATATTACAGGTTATAGTTACTAGAGATGGGTTGTTGATCCAGGGAGTTATTCTGATTGCCTGATTGGAGTCAGCAAAGAATTTTTTCCCCCTAAAGTGGGACAGGGTTTTTTTTGCCTTCTTCTGGATCAACTTGCAGGATAACAGGCCGAACTGGATGGACAGATGTCTTTTTTTTGGCCTTATAAACTATGTTACTATGTTATGTTACTGCTCTTACCGTAAAGAATCCTCTGCTATGTTTGTGTACAAACCTTCTTTCCTCCAGACACAGAGGATGTCCCCTTGTCACAGTCACAGTCTTGGGGATAAATAGATCATGGGAGAGATCTCTGTACTGACCCCTGATATATTTATACATATATATAGTTATTAGATCTCCCTTCAGTCGTCTTTTTACTTAAGTGAATAACCCTAATTTTGATAATCTTTCTGGGTACTGTAGTCCACCCATTCCAGTTATTACTTTAGTTGGCCTCCTCTGAACCCTCTCTAACTCTGCTATGTCTGCCTTGTTCACAGGAGCCCAGAACTGTACACAGTACTGCATGTGTGACCTGACTAGTGATTTGTAAAGTTACAATATTCCTGTTTAGTGGCACTCTGCTTCAGGCTGTCATAGGGTTCCCACCCCGTGTCAATGAATTAGAATAATAACATCCACTTAATTTTGGAATAACAGGTTTCTTTTTATTTATGGCAGTAACCGTGTTAACGTTTTCGGCCTATCCAGGCCTTCATCAGACACTTTGCCGCAGTTCTTGTAGAGGAAAAGAATGATATGGGCGCTGTAGGTAATAAGTTTAAGAGGAAGGCGTCATCATGCTTACCACTAGTGTCACAAGCGGGTATGTGCCCTCTTCAGGTGACCTCTATATCTTTCCTTCGCTCCATGGTGAGTCTCTATCCTGTGATCTGTTAAGCAGTAATGTACCCCCCCTTCCCCCACCCAACGCTAAGAAAGTACACGTTATTGAGTTGGGGAGGCTTGGGTGGCCTTGGCCTGGTGGCTGTGGATCCAAAAAAATTCCTGTCTCCTGCGGATAATAAGCAGCAGGCACAGTCCATGGAATGAATGATGGCACACAATATAAAAGGCAGCGGGCACAGTTCATTGGGTAAGGCTAGACGCACACTTGCGATCAGGCATAAGTACAGGCATTTTGCTAGACAAAATACAGATGCTTGCAGCATTCTTTAGCCCTGTATTTTTTTATGGAATCTATGACGAAGCCTAAAGGCTCATAAGACAGCAGCTCCAGCACAGTTCATGAATGGGCTGATAGGATTGGAGACAGTTCATGGGGTAACATGATAAGGGTGCTGCAGTTTATGATGGTGGGTGAGGGGAAGTGTGTAGTAATTTTGTAGCAGTCCATGATGGGGTGGGAGAAGTTTGCCAATAAGAATTCGGACTTGAACACATGAATGAATGCGTGGTGGTTGAGGAGATTGAATGATATATTTTTTCTTTGTAGGTAAAAGAAAAAATGGAGCAGGGATGATCCAGGGCAGGTAGTGTAAGGAGCCAGGGGCAAGTAGTAAGAAGGGCCATGGTGAGGCCATGGGGACCCATTTCAGATTCTTGCTATGGGGCCCAATGAATTCTTTGAATGCCCTTGATCTCAGGGATATTGTAAAAAAAAACATGCAGCACAAAGTAAATCTATCGGTGATGCCTTTGAACATTGTTGACACCTGACTTAAGGGATTATCCGTGATACATATATTGATGACCTATGCTCAGTGTACTTCACAATCCCCCTAAAGACTGAATTTTTCCCTAACCTCTGATGTCCTAATTGTCAGGAGCGTCTAGGCTTGTCACAGACAGCTTGTCACTGGACTTCTGTAAGTCCACCCCCCTTTTTACTTGGACTCATCCTAGACATCTCACAGACCTTTCTTTCCCTATTGGAGCTGAGCTGTCTTGTAATTTGAGAGAGGAGTGTGAGGCTTAATGGGCAGGACTTTTTCCTCAGGATACTAATAGGAGGGATCTTCTTTAGTCATCAAAGGGTAAAGATCAGCAGTAGCAGAATCTACAGTTTTCCCCAGAGCTCTCCTGATACAAGGTATGACACAAATCGACAATACCAAGAGCAGTATCAGCACAGCTCCCACAGCCACACGTATCTGGACCTACCATGTCTTCCATTGTTTGGTCCAGCTGAAGTAGCCTTCCTAGGGATCCTTGATCCCTGAGTTCCTTTTGAGCTCTTCAGACAGGCTGGTGATCTTGTTTATGGCGACAGTTACCTTACCATCTACCCCAGTGTTATCAGGGATATAAGTGCAACACTCTTCCCCAAACATTCCACAAACCCCTCCTTTTTCTACCAATAACATGTCTAGTGCCAGACGGTTTTGTAAGGTCATTTTTGCAGTGGGGCCTAGTTGTTCTGCTAGTCCTGAAAGGGCATCCCTAGTATAGTTGACTCTCTGTTGGTTATAATATAGGTAATTGATCCAATTTTTGGCTTTAAATTTTGTTTGGAACCCCCCCTTGACACACCTATGGTAATTAATTTTCAACACTCAATATCGGAACCTATTCTATATGTATAGCCTAATCATTTGACAGAAAACTACCTTGGACCAATGGATCGCTAAAAAAAATAAAATAAAAAAAACTGTGTGTTGGACTAACAAGAAGTGTTTCACTGAGGTCTTCTTCACTTCGATTACCTTGACTGTGGGAGGAGCTTTGACACAAGGACCTCCCCCCCTCACTGGTCTGCAGATCATTGCATTAGCATAGCAGACCTTGTTGGGTGACAGTCAGGTCACTGAAAACTGTGTCTTACCACAACTGGTTGACTAGGGCAGCCCCTGGACTTTTCTGAGGTTGCCAGTTCCGGCTCTGTTTAACTGCACACAGGGAAGATGCACTTGAACAATTCCACACAATCAAGAAAATGTAAATTAAAAAAAAAAAAACTCAGTCCATGTTAGGGAAAGCCGTGGATAGGGTGGTTTCCTCTCGACCCCTGCATCAAATGGATCAAATAAAACAAACAAATGTCCTTTTGTCAGTCCAACACTGTATGTAAATAACACTTACCAATGGTACCAAAGTGGTCCTCTGCCAAACCAAAATAAACTTTTATGAAACTCTAAACATGATCTTATTTAAAGTACACACAGTACTACACATTAAACAATAGCAATGCATGGGTATTTTTTTTGCAATGTAAAACCTTTTAAACCAAATAAAACACCATCAATATAATTTTAATATAATATAATATAATTAATATAATTTTTTCATGACCACCCTTCTTGAGATACCCAATGCTGTTTGGTGTTTACTTAATGTGTTATTTTGTGTATTCTGCACACTTTGTAGAAGTACCCAGCTTTCCTGGGTGTGGAAATGAATGAACTGTTTTTTCCTTGAATCAACACAGGACCTGTCTTTCATGGGGGTGTCTTCTAACTAGGGGATGGGCACAAAGGATGTCTTTGTGTCTGGGACATCCACCCTGTCCTCCCCCCTAAGCCATTTAAGGTCCACCCCTTCCGGTTGGACGGTGTGATCCTCACTCTTTCAATTAGTCTCGTCTAAACTGTTCATGAGGACAGATCTTTGATGTTATGAGTACAGTTAACATATAACAAGTAAGCACAAACATTGAAACAAACAGATCTGACAATACAGACATGAATACATAAAGGGCCCATTGGAAACGTTTCATTGAATTCAATAAGAAAAAAAAAATGTAGAGCTCAATCAAAAACCTTTAGTACCAATAAAAACCAAAAATCTCTCAAAGAAAAAATAAAAATCCCCAATGCGCATTATACTCCATACACATTCACATTTTCATTTATTCATTTTCTGCTGCATATCCACACACAACTCACACATAGCTTTGCTGAGCATCCATCAGTCTTCACACCTTCAAACACATTCAACACAACTACAACTTAAAGCTACATGGATTCACATTCCACTGAATGAGTCGACTCTCAGCCACACAGCTTTCCTGGATACAGATACACTCACATAAAACCATCCCGTTGGGGGGAGGGGGGTACAAAGAAACATACATTAAGTGAATCAATTGCTGGCAAGTAATACCATTGTCTTCGTTTGTTCACTCCTACAACACATTGTTATTGTAAAAACACACAAGCACACCACAGTGTGCACATAAACTATTGTCTTGTCTCTTGCACATTTACAAGCTGCTAGGAAGAGAAAAAAAGAAAAGTTATTAATTGATATTTACTCTTCTGTGTCACATATATAACCAATCTGCAGCAACAAACAACAAAGGAACATTTCTATATCTTAAGTCACTTACAAATTCTTGCCTACTCCTCACACCCCCTCCCTTTTCCATAGTCACTCTTGTTACCTAGCAGACTATATGTCTCTTGGCTAAGGCTATGGGGGGTGGAATCAGCCCACCACAGCCATCAGCCCCCCTTTCCTGACTCTTATCTCTCAAGTATTCATCCAGCTTTCCTGAGACTTCAACAAACAGAGCCAGACAAGTAGAGCAGCTGGGGGATTAAACGTATGCAATACAACTATCTGTTGCCTAGACAAAGATAGGGCATTGTTCAAGGTTCAACCTACTTCAAACCTTCTTCAAACATGTTAAACTTTTCACATCAACCAGACAATACTTTATGGCCAACATATCTTCTTAGTGCTAGCCATATTGGCCCACACTAGGTTACAATGCTTATTCTTTCATTACTGTTCTAATCTCTAATGCTATGGTCAGAGGTCTTTCCTACATAAACTCACACACATAACAGTAGGTTTAACAAAACTTAAACAGTTCATTTCTAAACACAAGTGCCTTTCTGATGGTAGACACTTGGGCTCTCTATCTCTTGAAAATGCCTTTGCAGCCTCAGTGAGATTTCCCTTTATATGTCTTTCTTTCCTTCCCTCACTGTCACCAAACCAACAGCAAGGAATAAGGTACCCGCATGTGTGGCCAAGGCACCATTGTAGGGCGGTGGCGGATCATCATATTCATCACATACTCTTTTTTCCGAATATACCCATACAGGAGTCCAACATTGTCAGACACCCCCCATCAACTTCAACTTCCTGAAATCCCTCTTTTTGCAAGTTTAAAGCAGTTCTATAGAAGGCTTTTGCTGCATCGATCAAACTTTCATCTTCCAACTTTCCCTTATAAATAGTTAACACCTTCTTCCACATACTGGGCTATAATCTGCCTCCTGGAGGCATCCCACTTATCTTAAACAGTTTCTTCACATCCTTCACATATCTTTGGCCTTCTCTTTGTTCTACCAGACTGACAGCACTTTTTTTTAAACAAAAACATGATACCTTATCGATATGGCATCTATCGATCTGAACCCCTTATCTCTCTTATACCACAAAGGGAGGGAAGCTATGTTTCAGATTCCCGATTGCACTCGTAAGTCCCAACCTCGCCGTCTTCGATCGTGGGGAGATTAGCTCAATGGGCATGATAAGCACTGCTCAACGCGTCCTTCCGTGACTACTCTGTCACTCACTACACTGTTCCTACCACTTACTTATTCAAGGTAACTCTCGGGCTACTCCCTATTGAGGTTACCACAGAGCTGTCAGTCTGGGTCCCTATGCAACCGATCTAAGTCCTCTTAGTGACCTAAGTTTGGACCCGCAGCAGAGACCACCCGTCAGTCTGGCCACTTTGGACTCACCCACAACACCCATAAGCCTAGTCTCATATGTCCCATGTCCCTCGAATCACAGGCAAAATTATCACATACAATGTATATGAAACTTACCGTGATTGTGGAGGTTGATCAAGCCTCAATTTCGGGAGACAGGAATTTCAGAGATGTCGACCACCTTTGGATATAAGGGTAGGGGTGCTCCTTTTTGAGGGCCTTACCTCGAGCACCAAGCTGTTGAGGGGGACTCAAGGGGTACACAGGAGGTCGGATCAGTTGTCCAAATTAAAAACCATGTGTGCACACGCAATAACTCGAGACAGACACGAATGTCAGTTTGGAGTCATCCTTCACGTTAGGGGCTCTGAGGTAGTCTGGCTGACTCCGTTTATTACCAAATGCATATACACACAGGAAGAAAGGCAGGGCATTCCCCAGCAAGCCAGTAAGAGTTAAACACATATAGTCTTTGTTCTTCTAGACACACATCATGGTCAGTCCAGCACAGGGTCTTGGGGGATGGTCAAATCTGTATCAGGAAGTGGACACCACCCTTGAACAGTTGTACAGCTGCATAAGTATTCACAGAACTGATGTTATATTTGTAAGGGGAAATAGTAATAGATACATGTGTATACAAATGGCATCATACTGTGAGGGGAAAATTCAGTATTTCAACTGATCTACCTTCACAAATATATACCTAAGTATTTAAGTGAGTGTCTCGTCCATTCATAGGGGAAATTATTCGTCAGGTCAGAGGATAGATTCAATGGTAGGCATTCATAGCTTCCGATTTCTGAAAGTTTATTTTAAAATTGGATAATAAGGAGGTAGCTTTGAGTTCTTTCATGAGATTTGGTAGGGATATGCGAGGATTAGTGAGAAAGAATAACAGATTGTCCGCATAGGGGGCTACTTTGTGCATGGTTCCCTGGGCTTGAACTCCTGAGATGTCTGGGTTGGCTCTAATATGTCCCAATAGTGATTCCAAACTGAGAATGAAGATTAAAGGCGAGAAAGGACACCCCTGTCGTGTTCCATTTTTTATGGAGAATGGCGTTGAGAATTGTCCACAGACAATGATGGCTCGCATACGCAATCTATACTCGAACCCTTCGGCCTCAGTCAAAGTAAATGGACAATTCTCAACGCCATTCTCCATAAAAAGTGGAATACGACAGGGGTGTCTTCTCTTGCCTTTAATCTTCATTCTCAGTTTGGAACCACTATGTGACGTGACTTAAGGTTTCTAACATGTAGGTCCAATCAACTCTATCAAACACTTTATTCGCGTCTGTAGAGAGTAAGAACATTGGGAGTTTTGATGTGATTGCCTGATATATCATGTAAATTGCCCTAGTGGTATTGTCAGGAAATATATTCACAGATACCTTGGATATGATCTACAGGGTCCTGATTCTGTGGCGTGTGTAGATTATATAAAGAGTGATAGTAGGTTTTGAAGGTTTCAGCAATTTGACTTGATAAAGACACCCGGTGACCTGAGGTATTGGTTAGAAAGGGTACATAAGAGTTTACTCTGGTCTGGCATAAGGCCTTCGCCAGTGTCTTGCTGGGTTTATTTCCGTATTCATAGTAGTGTCTACTACATTTAGCTAGAGTAGCCTTTGCTCTGGTGAGGTATAGGGTCTTCACCTGTTCACGCAGTTGTATTAATTCCGCTCCCAGCTGTTTGTCCAATGTAATTTTATGGCGTTGTTCTAGGTCAGGGCTGGCCAACCTGAGGCTCTCCAGCTGTTGTAAAACTACAACTCCCACCATGCCCTGCTGTAGGCTGATAGCTGTAGGCAGACTGGGCATGCTGGGAGTTGTAGTTTTGCAACAGCTGGAGAGCCACAGGTTGGCCAGCCCTGTTCTAGGTCATGTATCTTTGATATTAGTCCAGTTAATTTTGCTGAGTGTTTTTTTTTAAGTCGCGTTCCTAGTTTGATGAATATGCCTCTAATGTAGCATTTGTGTGCCTCCCATACCATGAGAGGGTCACTATCTGGTACAGTATTGAGGGTGAAATATTCTGTCAGTTCGTTCCTAATCTCTGATTTGACCTGTAGGTCTTGTAACATAGAGTCATTTAGACTCCAATGCCAGGCCCTGGATTGGTGGGATGGGAAATTGAGTGTCAGAGATATTAGAGCGTGATCAGAGAAAGTAATGGAATTGATCTGTGCCCCTTGTAACCTGTTCCAGCTTAGTATGATGCAAGAGGAGATAATCCAGTCTGGAGTAGGAGTTGTAAGGGTTGGAAAAGAATGTGTAATCTCGTTCTGTCGGGTGTAGTAGACGCCACACATCGACCAATCGGTGGGTGTGAAGGAATTCTCGTATTCTAGATTGTGTAGAGCGAGGTAAGTAAGATTGACCTTTAGACGAGTCAAGAGAAGGATCCAAAGTGAGATTAAGGTCCCCCCAAGTATCAGTACTCCCTCAGCAAATTCGTCTAGACTCGCCAAGGTTTTAACAAGAAACCAAGTCTGCCCCGTGTTAGGAGTGTAAATAGTTGCAAGGGTTGTCACTGTGCCAGCCAGCTTACCTTTCACGAAGAGGTATCTACCTGCTCCATGAGTTCGGGTCTCAATCAACTCCCAAGGAACAGAGTTGGAAACGAGAATGGAAACTCCCTTCATCTTGGAGTCTATAGAAGTGCGGTGGTACACATGTGGTGATCTCGCGGAACCGGAGTCATGGGTCGTTGTGGTCTGACCCAGGACAGGTCCAGTCGTCCCGGTGGTGGGCGTTGAGGTAATAGCAGGCAACCTCTCCCATTCTGAATAGTCGGGCGAAATCTTCCAGGAAGGTCGGTATTCGGTGGAGGAGGTTGCAGCAGTGGTGGTAGGGTCCAATTGGGTACTGGAACCGGTGGGATGTTTAGAAACTCGAAAGCTCCCGGGAGATCTTCCTTGGTGTACACTGCCATTGTTTGCCGGACGATCTGTACTTTCCATAGATACCATTTTGGGGTGTCTGACTTTTTGATCAGTTTTTATTAATTTTTTTGTGGAAGGTGAAGCCATTTTTACTTTTTTCCGTTTTGCCATTTGCCTTATGGGATAACTATTTTTATATTTTAATAGTATTGGCGTTTACGCATACGGCGATGCCTTTGTTTTTTTATTGTTTATCTTTTTTATTTTTATTTTGGGGAAAGAGAGATGATTTGTGAAAAGTGTTTTGTTATAATAAACACCAAAAGATCAACAAAGAATTATCATTCTGTGCAGTTTCCATATCTTCAACATGTTGGCCATGTGATCCACATGGGTTGTTTTGTAGGACATATTGGCCAGGATATATATGATCTGAGGGTGACACATAACAGGAATGGTAATATGAGGTCAGATAATAGGGACAGGGACGTAACTACCATAGTGGTAGACCATGCGACTGCTATGGGGCCCAGGGCAAGATCATCCCTTGCTCTACTGGGGGTGAAAACTTGGTCAGGACTCTACCCTCTAAAGCAGGGGTGGGGAACCTCAGGCCCGGGGGCCATACACGGCCCTCGGGATCATTTCATGTGGCCCCCGCCCCCTGCCAGAACACATAGTGCAAATGCTAATGACTGTTTCCATTATGGAAGTGGTCATTAACATGCAGAAGGCATGGGAAGGCACTGCACTGGCTGTACTCACCTCCCCTGGTATTCTAGCGGCCCCACTCAGTGCACCCTGATCTGACGCTGTGCGCTGTCAGGTCACAGTACCGCGCAGCAGGAAGAAGACCAGGGAGGGAGAATGAATCTGCCGAGTGGCAGGCCGTCTGGAGCTGGAGAAGTAAGTTTATTTATTTATTTTAAATGTCTGATCTGAGGTCTGATTGGATGCTGGGGGGGGTCTGACAGGGGTTGATCTGAGGCTAATGGAGGGTGGGAAGGGTCTGATCTAAGGCTGGGGGGGGGGGTCTGATCTGAGGCTGGGGGTCTGATGGAGGTCTGATCTGAGGCTGGGAGGTCTGATGGGAGTCTGATCTGAGGCTAATGTCGGCAGGGAGGTCTGATAGGAGGCTGATAGAGGTGAGGGGGGCAGATCTGAGGCTGAGAAAGGGACAAAGGCAGGTACAATTGGAAAGGAAGAGGTAGAGCCAGTGGCAGTGAGAGTGAAAGCTGGGTGAACCCCTCTTTGGACACCACTGGGATTAGCTTGGCTGCCATTAATGACAAATAAAGAACTAAATACATAACATTCTGAACTTAAAAATTAGACAGGCATATGTGGTCAAAATGTCGCCTGTACTATATGTAATACATATATAGTGCAGATGTCATTTTGTGCAGAAAAAATTCAGCGCTCTAGCCTTTTTTTTTTTAAATTGAAGCATAATTTCTGTAACTTACCCCTAAGTCAAATGTATGTTTGACCAAATATAGCTGTCAAATTTTTAAGTTGAGAATTTTGTATGATGTTAGAAATATCCAAATGGCCCTCAGCAGCAAAAAAGATCCCCACGCCTGCTCTAAAGGAACAACTTTTAGCAAATAAGGCAGTGGAAAAGAATGCCCCAAGGGCAGTGATGGCTAACCTCAGGCACTCCAGCTGTGGTGAAACTAAGACTCCCAGCATGCTCCATTAATTTTAATGGAGTTCTGAGAACTGCCAAGCAAGTGTGTATCTTGGGAGTTGTAGTTTTACCACTGCTGGAGTGCCGGAGGTTAGCCATCACAGTTCAAGGGTCCTTGAAAGAGGATTAGGCACAAACCCCTCTGTCATGTGTGGGGGGCCTGGTTTGATCTATGCTATGGGACCCTTGCTTCTTTATGTACGCCACTGAATAGGGAGCTAAACAGAGCCAGACTGGGACTTAAAATCAGCCCTGGCATTTTTAAGTACATAGGGCCACCAATGCTATGTACTATGTATGTTTCGACTATTTCATTTAATGTTTAGGTGTGATTACAAGATATCCCCGGTGTCTTCCTTAACAGTGACCTCTAAAGTGTGCTTAACAGTGACCTTGACAGCAAAATTAACAGTGACCCCCACACCACCCAGCCCCCTTTACATTGACCTCCATACTACCCCTCTCCCTTAACATTGATCCCCCCAGAGCATCCTGCCCCTTAACAATAACCTCAACAGTGTCCCGCCCTCTTAAAATGTGATCTCCACAGCACCCTGCCACCCTTAACAGTGACCTCCACTGTGGTCCGCCCCCTTAACATTGACCTCCACAGCAGCCCACCCCCTTAACTATGACCTCCACAGCACTCCGCTCCTTAACAGTGACCTCCACAGCACTCCCACCCCCTTAACATTGACCTCCACAGTGGCCTGCCCCCCTTAACAGTAACCTCCACAGTGGCCCACCCTCTTAAAATGTGACCTCCACAGCACCCTGCCACCTGTAACAGTGACCTCCACTGCAGTTTGCCCCCTTAACACTGACCCCCCACTGTAGCCAACTTGTTAACATTGACCACCACAGTGGCTCACCCCCTTAACTGTGACCTCCACAGCACCCCGCCCCTTAACAGTAATCTCCACAGAGTCCCACCCCTTAACAGTGATATCCACAGTGCCCCACCCCCTTAAAGGTGACCTATGGCAGTGAAGAAAAATGGCTGGTTGTTATGGAAATCTGGTGTAAAACTGTAAGCATGTCTAAGACTGAAGGACCTGCGAGTATCTATTGGCCAATAAGGGTCGTGTGACAGTGTGTATGGCAGTTAGGATATGAGTGAAGGACCTGCGAGTTTCTATTGGCTAATAAGGGTCATGTGATAGTGTGTATGTCAGTTAGGGTATGAGTGAAAAACCTGCAAGCTTCTATTGGCTAATACAGGTCACATGATACGTTCACATTTTTTTTGAACATCTCAAGAACCATACATGCAAGAGAGTTCTCAGACACCTGATGTATCTATGTGACAAATTTGGTGCACAACGATCCAATCATTTGGCCATGCATAAAGAACACACAGACAGACAATAGACAGAAATTTTTATATATATATCTATACAGTACAGACCAAAAGTTTGGACACACCTTCTCTTTCAAAGAGTTTTCTGTATTTTCATGACTATGAAAATTGTAGATTCACACGGAAGGCATCAACACTATGAATTAACACATGTGGAATTATATACTTAACAAAAAAGTGTGAAACAATTGAAAATATATCTTATATTCTAGGTTCTTCAAAGTAGCCACCTTTTGCTTTGATTACTGCTTTGCACACTCTTGGCATTCTCTTGATGAGCTTCAATGGGTAGTCACCTGAAATGGTTTTCACTTCACAGGTGTGCCCTGTCAGGTTTAATAAGTGGGATTTCTTGCCTTATAAATGGGGTTGGGACCATGAGTTGTGTTGGGCAGGTGGATACACAGCTGATAGTCCTACTGAATAGACTGTTCGAATTTGTATTATGGCAAGAAAAAAGCAGCTAAATAAAGAAAAACAAGTGGCCATCATTACTTTAAGAAATGAAGGTCAGTCAGTCCGAAAAATTGAGAAAACTTTGAAAGTGTCACCAAGTGCAGTCGCAAAAACTATCAAGCGCTACAAAGAAACTGACTCACATGAGGACCGCCCCAGGAAAGGAAGACCAAGAGTCACCTCTGCTGCAGAGGATAAGTTCATCCGAGTCACCAGCCTCAGAAATCGCAGGTTAACAGCAGCTCAGATTAGAGTTCTAGCAGCAGCAGACACATCTCTACAACAACTGTTAAGAGGAGACTGTGTGCAGCAGCCTTCATGGTAAAATAGGTGCTAGGAAACCACTGCTAAGGACAGGCAACAAGCAGAAGAGACTTGTTTGGGCTAAAGAACACAAGGAATGGACATTAGACCAGTGGAAATCTGTGCTTTGGTCTGATGAGTCCAAATTTGAGATCTTTGGTTCCAACCCCCGTGTCTTTGTGCGACGCAGAAAAGGTGAACAGATGGACTCTACATGCCTGGTTCCCACCGTGAAGCATGGAGGAGGAGGTGTGATGGTGTGGGGGTGATTTGCTGGTGACACTGTTGGGGATTTATTCAAAATTGAAGGCATACTGAACCATCATGGCTACCAAAGCATCTTGCAGCAGCATGCTATTCCATCCAGTTTTCGTTTAGTTGGACCATCATTTATTTATCAACAAGGACAATGACCCCCCAAACACACCTCCAGGCTGTGTAAGGGCTATTTGACCAAGAAGGAGAGTGATGGGGTGCTACGCCAGATGACCTGGCCTCCACAGTCACTAGACCTGAACCCAAGCTAGATGGTTTGGGGTGAGCTGGACCGCAGAGTGAAGGCAAAAGGGCCAACAAGTACTAAGCATCTCTGGGAACTCCTTCAAGACTGTTGGAATACCATTTCAGGTGACTACCTCTTGAAGCTCATCAAGAGAATGCCAAGAGTGTGCAAAGCAGCAATCAAAGCAAAAGGTGGCTACTTTGAAGAACCTAGAATATAAGACATATTTTCAGTTGTTTCACACTTTTTTTGTTAAGTATATAATTCCACATGTGTTAATTCATAGTGTTGATGCCTTCAGTGTGTATCTACAATTTTCATAGTCATGAAAATACAGAAAACTCTTTGAATGAGAAGGTGTGTCCAAACTTTTGGTCTGTACTGTATGTATGTATGTATATATATATATATATATATATATATATATATATATATATGAAGATAAAATATGAAGCTGATACATGGCTGGACTCTTTTCATGATTGGGCTGTAAATCATCAAGGTTTATACTCTTTAGAAACGATAGGGATAAACGCAAACGTGGTGGTGTATGGCCCCCATGCCCCATTCATAGTACATACCAATGCCCATTCCAGGCCTCTCCCTTTGTTCCATGACCTATGCTTGTTGCTGCGTTTGATAATGTATGCCAGTGGGCCAGATTGGGATTACAAAACAGCCCTGGCACACAAAAGAAGTATAGCAGATGCAGTGTGAACAGGTATATAGTATATACTGCAGTGTACTGATATGTGAGGTACGGAGTATAATGTATGAAGTCTGTACAGGTATATAGCATATACAGTAGTGTAATGATATGTGAGGTACAAGGTATAATAGATGCAGTGTGTACAGATATATAGTACAGTGCCTTGTGAAAGTATTCGGCCCCCTGGAACTTTTAAACCTTTTGCCACATTTCAGGCTTCAAACAAAAAGATATAACATTTTAAATTTTTGGTGAAGAATCAACAACAAGTAGGTCACAATTGTGAAGTGGAACAAAATTTATTGGATCATTTAAACTATTTTTGTAATAATAAAACTGAAAAGTGGGGCGTGCAAAATTATCCGGCCCATTTACTTTCAGTTCAGAAAACTCACTCCAGAAGTTCATTGAGGATCTCTGAATGATCCAATGTTGTCCTAAATGACTGATGAAGATAAATAGAATCCACCTGTGTGTAATCAAGTCTCCGTATAAATGCACCTGCTCTGTGATAGTCTCAGGGTTCTGTTTAAAGCACAGAGAGCATCATGAAGACCAAGGAACACACCAGGCAGGTCCGTGATACTGATGTGGAGAAGTTTAAAGCTGGATTTGGATACCAAAAGATTTCCCAAGCTTTAAACATCCCAAGGAGCACTGTGCAAGCGATCATATTGAAATGGAAATAGTATCAGACCACTGCAAATCTACCAAGACCCGGCCGTCCCTCTAAACTTTCATCTCAAACAAGGAGAAGACTGATCACAGATGTAGCCAAGAGGCCCATGATCACTCTGGATGAACTGCAGAGATCTATAGCTGAGGTGGGAGAGTCTGTCTATAGGACAACAATCAGTCGAACACTTCACAAATCTGGCCTTTATGGAAGAGTGGCAAGAAGAAAGCCATTTCTCAAAGATATCTATAAAAAGTCTTGTTTACAGTTTGCCACAAGCCACCTGGGAGACACACCAAACATGTGGAAGAAGGTGCTCTGGTCAGATGATATCAAAATCGAACTTTTTTGGAAACAATGCAAAACGATCTGTTTGGCGTAAAAGCAACACAGCTCATCACCCTGAACACATCATCCCCACTGTCAAACATGGTGGTGGCAGCATCATGGTTTGGGCCTGCTTTTCATCAGCAGGGACAGGGAAGATGGATGGAGCCAAATACAGGACCATTCTGGATGAAAACCTGTTGGAGTCTGCAAAAGACCTGAGACTAGGACGGAGATTTATCTTCCAACAAGACAATGATCCCAAACATAAAGCAAAATCTACAATGGAATGATTAAAAAATAAACGTATCCAGGTCTTAGAATGGCCAAGTCAAAGTCCAGACCTGAATCCAATTGAGAATATATGGAAAGAGCTGAAAACTGCTGTTCACAA
>ONZH01016722.1:0-20993 GCA_900303285.1 Rhinella marina
CGGGCCTTCTCTGTGTGTGGTGGGTTAGGATCTCGGCCTTCTCTGTGGGTGTTAGGACTCTCCGGGTGGAGTCTTTCTCTGTGGGTGAGTTAGGACTCTCGGGCCTTCTCTGTGGGTGGGTTGTTAGGACTCTCGGGCCTCTCTGTGGGTGGAGTTAGACTCTGGGCTTCTTTGGGTGGAGTTAGGACTCTGGGCCTTCTCTGTGGGTGGAGTTAGGACTCGGGGCCTTCTCTGTGGGTGGAGTTAGGACTCTCGGGCCTTCTCTGTGGGTGGAGTTAGGTCTCGGGCTTCTCTGTGGGTGGAGTTAGGACTCTCGGGCCTTCTCTGTGGGTGGAGTTAGTTAGACTCTCGGCCTTTCTGTGGGTGGAGTTAGGACTCTCGGCCTTGTGTGTGGGTGGGGTTAGACTCTCGGGTGCTCTGTGTGTGGGTGGGGTTAGGACTCTCGGGCTTCTCTGTGTGTGGGTGGGTTAGGACTTCTCGGGCCTTCTCTGTGGTGGGTGGGTTAGGCTCCGGGCTTCTCTGTGTGTGGGTGGGGTTAGGACTCCGGGCCTTCTCTGTGTGTGGGTGGGGTTAGGACTCTCGGGCTTCTCGTGTGGGAGGAGCTAGGACTCTCGGGCCTTCTCTGTGGGTGGAGTTAGGACATTCGGGCCTTCTCTGTGGTGGAGTTAGGACTCTCAGGCTTCTCTGTGGGAGGAGCTAGGACTCTCGGGCCTTCTCTGTGGGTGGAGTTAGGACTCTCCTGGGCTGGGCTTTCTCTGTGTGTGGGTGGAGTTAGGACTCTCGGGCTTCTCTGTGTGTGGGTGGAGTTAGGACTCTCGTGCTCTTTCTGTGGTGGAGTTAGGACTCCTGGGCCTTCTCTGTGGGTGGAGTTAGGACTCTCGGGCCTTCTCTGTGTGTGTGGAGTTAGGAGTTAGGACTCTCTTGGTGCTCTTTCTCTGTGGTGGAGTTAGGACTCTCGGGCTCTCTCTGTGTGTTGGAGGTAGGACTCTCGGCTCTCTCTGTGGGGAGTTAGGACTCTCTCGTGGCTCTCTCTCGTGTGGGGTGGAGTTAGGACTCTCGGCCTTCTCTGTGTGTGGAGTTAGGACTCTCGGGCTCTTTCTCTGTGGGGGTGTTAGGACTCTCGGCCTTCTCTGTGGGGTGGAGTTAGGACTCTCGGGCCTCTCTCTGTGTGTGGTGGGTAGGACTCCTTCGTGGCTCTCTCTGTGGTGCTCTGGCCTGTGGGTGGGGGGGACTCTCGGGCTTCTCTGTGTGTGGGTGGGGTTAGGACCTTCTCTTCTCTGGCCTTCTCTGTGTGTGGGTGGGGTTAGGACTCTCGGGGCCTTCTCTGTGGGTGGAGTTAGGACTCCTGGGCCTTCTCTGTGGTGGTGGAGTTAGGACTCCTCGGGCCTCTCTGTGGGTGGAGTTAGGACTCTCGGGCTTCTCTGTGGGTGAGTTAGGACTCCTGGGCTTCTCTGGGGTGGAGTTAGGACTTGGGCTTCTCTGTGTGTGGGTGGAGTTAGGACTCTCGGCTTCTCTGTGGTGGAGTTAGGACTCTCGGCCTTCTCTCTCTCTGTGGTGGAGTTAGTTAGGACTCTCGGGCCTTCTCTGTGGGTGGAGTTAGGAACTCTCTCTCTGTGGGTGGAGTTAGGACTCTCGGGCTTCTCTCTCTGGGCTGTGGGCTCTCTGTGGTGGTGGGGTTAGGACTCTCGGCCTTCTCTGTGTGTGGGTGGGGTTAGGACTCTCGGGCCTTCTCTGTGTGTGGGTGGGTGTAGGACTCTCGGTTCTCTGTGTGTGGGTGGGTTAGGACTCTCGGCCTTCTCTGTGTGTGGTGGGGTTAGGACTCTGGGCCTCTCTCTGGTGGTGGTGGGGTTTTCTCTTGGGTGGAGTTAGGCTTCGGGCCTTCTTGTGGGGAGTTAGGACACTCGGCCTTCTCTGTGGGTGGAGTTAGGACTAGGAGGTTTCTCTGGCCTTCTCTGTGGGTGGAGTTAGGACTCCTGGGCCTTCTGTGTGTGTGGGGTGTGAGTTAGGACTCCTGCCTTCTCTGTGTGTGGGTGGAGTTAGGACTAGGACTCCTGGGCCTTCTCTGTGGGTGGAGTTAGTCTCGGCCTCTTTCTGGGGAGGACTCCTGGGCTTCTCTGTGGGTGGAGTTAGGACTCTCGGGCCTTCTCTGTGTGTGGGTGGAGTTAGGACTCTTGGGCCTCTCTGGTGGAGTTAGGAGTTAGGGACTCTCGGGCTCTTCTCTGTGGTGGAGTTAGGACTCTCGGGCCTTCTCTGTGGGTGGAGTTAGGACTCTCGGGCTCTTCTTCTGTGGTGGTGGCTCGGTGTTCTCTGTGTGTTGGAGGACTCTCGGGCCTTCTCTGTGTGGGTGGGTTACTCTCGGGCCTCTTCTCTGTGTGTGGTGGGTTAGACTCTCGGGCCTTCTCTGTGTGTGGGTGGGGTTAGGATCTCGAGGGGCTCTCTCTGTGGAGGAGTTAGGACTTCTCTGGGCCTTCTCTGTGGGTGGAGTTAGGACATTCGGGCTTTCTGTGGTGGAGACCTCTCAGGACTTCTCTGTGGTGGAGGAGGTTAGGACTCTCTTGTGGGTGGAGATAGGACCTGGGCCTTCTCTGTGTGTGGGTGGAGTTAGGACTCTCGGGCCTTCTCTGTGTGTGGGTGGAGTTTAGGACTCTCGGGCCTTCTCTGTGGGTGGAGTTAGGACTCTGGGCCTTCTCTGTGTGTGGGTGAGGACTCTGGGCCTTCTCTGTGGGTGGAGTTAGACTCTCGGGCCTTCTCTGTGGGTGGAGTTAGGACTCCTCGGGCCTTCTCTGTGGGTGGAGTTAGGACTTCTCGGGCCTTCTCTGTGTGGGAGGAGGGTTGGGACTCTCGGGGCCTTCTCTGTGGGAGGTTAGGGGGCTTCTCGGCTTTCTGTGTGTGGGTGGAGTGGGACTCTCGGGCCTTCTCTGTGGAGTTGAGTTGGGACTCTCGGGCCTTCTCTAGGAGTACTGGCCGCGTTTCCCTGACGTCTCCCTTTCTCCTCCAGGTTTGATGATAAGTACACCCTGAAGGTCACCTTCATCAGCGGGAAGACCAAGCAGCAGCGCGAGGCGGAGTTCACCAAATCCATCGCCCGGTTCTTCGATGACAGCGGCACCTTAGTCATGGACATGTTTGAGCCTGAAGTCTCCAAACTCCACGACAGTTTGGCCTCAGAGAAGAAAATGAAATAATCCCGCCGGGGGCCATGCCGTCTCAATTTTTATGCTATAAAGCAGAAATGATGCCACCCGATAGGACGTCTCCCCTCCCCCCCCCCCCCCCCCCCCCCCCCAGGCGCTGCTTAAGGGCTCTGTATCTCGCACGTGCCCAGTTCTGTCAGGTCACGCCCCCGGTGCCACGGTTCTGTGAGCGTCACTGCCAGATCTCCACGACTAGATACCGCAGCTTGTACGGTAGATGCTTTACTGTGACTTCCGGTCTCCTGCTCCAGTCACCTCCAGAGCTGCATTCACAACCCCTGCTGGTTCATGCTGTAGGTCCTACCCCAGCCACATCCAGAGCTGCGCTCATAATGATGCTGTCTTATGCTCCGTTCACATCCCAAGCTGCATTTACAATTTTTCTGGTTCCCTGCTGAAGCTCCTGATGAGTGGAGCTGCAAAAATGTGAATACAGGGGGCGGGTCTAGGAAAGCAGTGCATCATGGGGGTTTATAGCATACGGATTAGTCAGCAGAATTGTGATTGCCGCTCTGGATGTAACTAAAGAAGAAATACTATAAAGTGACTAGTATGGAGAACCCCATCTGACCCTATCTATCCTGTGCCCCCCACCCCTTTATGACTGCCGGTCCACTGCACATCTGAGCCCATTGTTACACGGGAGACTACAACTCCTATCATCCGCCTCCTGCAAAAGCCAAGGGGTGACTACTCCTCCGAACCAACACCTCACTACACCCTACAATCAAATATCTCCCCCAAGTACTTGAGTTATCTGTTCCTGGGAAAGCCGGGTGACAATTAGTATGGCCGCCAAAACTGGGGGCGTGACCCTGGCTCCTGTCTCATCACCCAGGAGTCTGGGAAAGCTGGGCGGCCACTCATATGAGAGCCATAGTAACGGCCATAGCGATGGTCACCCAGCTTTTCTGGAAACGACTGGGAGTTTTTCTTTTAACCGCTTGTGAGAAGACGAAGTCACGACTCCTGCCCGACCACGTGCCACTCGAGCCTTAAAGGGACAGTTCAAGATCTGAAAAACATGGCCGTGTCTGGTATTGCATCGATGTGGACGAACTGCAGTACCAGACGCGACCTGTGGACAGGAGCGGCACCGTTCTGCCGCCGTGTTTTTCAGATTCTGGACAACCCCTTTAAATGAACGCCGTTTGCTATAGACTCGTATTAGACAAGCTACCGAATTACGGCCACCATTATGTCGCCACCTAGAGGAAGTACTTAGATACTGTATCCGGCCTGAGGCTGCATGGTCCATACAACACCCCGTTGCGCCTTTTTTTTTTTATTTGTGGGGAGGGGTTTTTTTTTTTTCTTTTTGTATATTTTACTAGGAGCCCCCGGGGCCGCCTCCTTCTGTCCACTCTTATGTTTTATTTATTTGACGGGAATACAAGGTTTATTATTTTTATTATTTTTTTCGCACAGCGTGAAAAGGGAGAGCAGCGGCTCCGCTGCGTGTGTGATGCTTCGCTCCGTCTTGTAGACAGTCAAAGGAAGCCCCGTTTTTCGAGCCGTCGTCCCGTCTGAGGTCGCGTCCCGCTGCTGACGTTCTGTTTCGTTTCTTGAACTGCAGTTTTCTAAGTCTGTTTTTCCAATAAAAAGGAGAGAAGATGCAAAAGCTCCGTCTGTCTGCTGAGTCGGGGGAGGGCTTAAAGGGATTGTCTATTTTGAAAAATGTAACACCTCTTCCTCTACACACTGTAACTCTGCAGTGCTCCCTGCAGTCAGGGTGGGTCCGCACGTAACGGATTAGCTGCAGTGAATGCACAGAATGCCGCTGGGAAAACTGCACGTTTCTCCGCCTCCACCCATGTGATCACTGCAGCCTGTGATTGGCTGTCACAGTCACATGTTGAAGCATCTTTGCTGGAGGATGGAGAACACAGTGACAGCCGCAGCATCCTACCAGTAGACGGCTACATCTGTCACTCAGAGGGGAGGGGCTGTGACATGGCTTAATGCAGAGGGGGCCTCACAGTGAAGCTCCGCCTCCAGGGCACTTGCAGTAACTCACTACATACAGATTATACAGCCACCACTACAGGGGAGCTCACTACATACAGATTATACAGCCACCACTAGGGGGAGCTCACTACATACAGATTATACAGCCACCACTAGGGGGAGCTCACTACATACAGATTATACAGCCACCACTAGAGGGAGCTGACTACATATAAATCATACAGCCACCACTAGAGGGAGCTCACTACATACAGATTATACAGCCACCACTAGAGGGAGCTCACTACATACAGATTATACAGCCACCACTAGAGGGAGCTCACTACATACAGATTATACAGCCACCACTAGAGGGAGCTCACTACATACAGATTATACAGCCACCACTAGAGGGAGCTCACTACATACAGATTATACAGTCACCACTAGAGGGAGTTCACTACATACAGATTATACAGCCACCACTAGAGGGAGCTCATTACATACAGATTATACAGTCACCACTAGAGGGAGCTCACTACATACAGATTATACAGCCACCACTAGAGGAGCTCACTACATACAGATTATACAGCCACCACTAGAGGGAGCTCACTACATACAGATTATACAGCCACCACTAGAGGGAGCTCACTACATACAGATTATACAGCCACCACTAGGGGGAGCTCACTACATACAGATTATACGGCCACCACTAGAGGGAGCTCACTACATACAGATTATACGGCCACCACTAGAGGGAGCTCACTACATACAGATTATACAGCCATCACTAGAGGGAGCTCACTACATACAGATTATACAGCCACCACTAGAGGGAGCTCACTACATACAGATTATACAGCCACCACTAGAGGGAGCTCACTACATACAGATTATACGGCCACCGCTAGGGGGAGCTCACTACATACAGATTATACAGCCACCACTACAGGGGGGCTCACTACATACAGATTATACAGTCACCACTAGAGGGAGTTCACTACATACAGATTATACAGCCACCACTAGAGGGAGCTCATTACATACAGATTATACAGTCACCACTAGAGGGAGTTCACTACATACAGATTATACAGCCATCACTAGAGGGAGCTCACTACATACAGATTATACAGTCACCACTAGAGGGAGCTCACTACATACAGATTATACAGCCACCACTAGAGGGAGCTCACTACATACAGATTATACAGCCACCACTAGAGGGAGCTCACTACATACAGATTATACAGCCACCACTAGAGGGAGCTCACTACATACAGATTATACAGCCACCACTAGAGGAGCTCACTACATACAGATTATACAGCCACCACTAGAGGGAGCTCACTACATACAGATTATACAGCCACCACTAGAGGGAGCTCACTACATACAGATTATACAGCCACCACTAGAGGGAGCTCACTACATACAGATTATACAGCCACACTAGAGGGAGTCACTACATACAGATTATACAGCCACCACTAGAGGGAGCTCACTACATACAGATTATACAGCCACCACTAGAGGGAGCTCACTACATACAGATTATACAGCCTCCACTAGAGGGAGCTCACTACATACAGATTATACAGCCACCACTAGAGGGAGCTCACTACATACAGATTATACAGCCACCACTAGAGGAGCTCACTACATACAGATTATAAAGCCCACCACTAGAGGGAGCTCACTACATACAGGTTATACAGCCACCACTAGAGGGAGCTCACTACATACAGATTTTACAGCCACCACTAGAGGAGCTCACTACATACAGATTATACAGCCACCACTAGAGGAGCTCACTACATACAGATTATACAGCCACCACTAGAGGGAGCTCACTACATACAGGTTATACAGCCACCACTAGAGGGAGCTCACTACATACAGGTTATACAGCCACCACTAGACGGAGCTCACTACATACAGATTATACAACCACCACTAGAGGGAGCTCACCACATACAGATTATAGTAGCCACCACTAGAGGGAGCTCACCACATACAGATTATACAGCCACCACTAGAGGGAGCTCACTACATACAGATTATACAGCCTCCACTAGAGGGAGCTCACTACATACAGATTATACAGCCACCACTAGAGGGAGCTCACTACATACAGATTATACAGCCACCACTAGAGGGAGCTCACTACATACAGATTATACAGCCACCACTAGAGGGAGCTCACTACATACAGAATATACAGCCACCACTAGAGGGAGCTCACTACATACAGACTATACAGCCACCATTAGAGTAAATTCACTGGGTTCAGTTTTGTTATTGAGTTCAGTGGACAATCAATATTGTCTTGAGCTCCCCCTGGTGGTGTTTGCGGTAATACTCTAGAAGGATTTGGGGCTTTGACCCCTATGTAACAGCACAGGGTGAGTCAAAACACACACTTATTTAGAAAATGTAAGGGAAAATGAAATATCTGAATACCCCAGCAAGTAATCTTTAAAGACGCCATATTAATTCAAAGGCAAATTTTTCCATTGGGAAGAGGTTCATGTAGCATATCAAAGAAGATCAGAATTTTCTCAGAAATCGATTGCCCATGTGGTTCAAAAGTCATCAACACAGAAATTTCAAAACTTCAAAGTTCTGTGCTCAGCACCAAGGACAACACACTGAACACATTGAATAGCTGTGCATCACAGGGAATGTTCCCAGTTGTTGTTGCAACTTTCTGTGTTGATAACCTTTGAACCAGAAGAGATATTGCAAATCTGATTGTGGCAATCGATTTCTGAGAAAATTTCAGTCTTCTTTGATATGCTATATGACCCCCTTTCCCATTGGAATAATTCCCCCTTGATCCAATATGGCACCCATGTTCCTGACAACCTACAAGATAGGCCCCCTCACCCATTACTTGCTGGGGGAATTCAGATGCCCTACGTAGACGTACCGCTACATCTGACCTCCAAACAATATATTTTATTATTTTTCAGGTGAAGCCCCTGCGCAGCCCCTTGGATACAGCACGGAGCCGCTACACTCCAACAGGGATTCAGGACCCCCATTCCAGTGAGCGGCGGGGCATTCAGAGTTCGGGGAGTACACATAACCCAATACGATTTTGCAATATACTATATGTGTCTAGTCCTCACAGGAGCTCTGCTTGCTGTCAGCGAACGGGAACCCTCATGGTTTATGAAAAGCTGTAATGGACATAGCTGAGCCGCTCTTTACAGAGGGTTAACAGCAAGCAGAGATTTTGTGAGAAACTGATACAAAAATTATGGTATGGTGAAAATGTATTTATTTTTGTGTAAGACCTCTATCGTGACACCAGGGAGCCCCAGCAGCGCTCACAACCAGTCCCTGGGGCAAGAAATGGCAATCCTTGCTGTTCCGGACTGTGGCCACCAGATGGCGAAGTACACGGCTGTATACTCTGGATCGGCGCAGGCACTGTCGCTCCTGTCACTCCTGCCGTCCCCTCCCCGGCCATTGACAGATTTGACAGCTGACGCCTCCTATATATAACTTGTACGGGTCACCTGACAGAGACGATCTCTCACCAGAGGAGCCTCTGCTCCCAGCATTATGCCGCGCGCTAGGAACGCCATGTTGGCTTCGTCTGTACTTATTCAATCACATGCATAATGGTCTCCGGAAACATGGCCGCCTGCTGCTGTGGTAGGGACACTTGTACAGGTCTCATCAGCGGGAAGGTTGTGTTCTGTTGATGAGAACTGACTTTGGACAGAGAGGAGAGGACAGCTGACTGTCTAAGTATTAGAGGTACAGGGGCCCGTGTAATGGGGTGTGCGGTACATGTGTCTGTATATAGGGGTACAGGGGCCCCCTGTAATGGAGTGTTTGCTACATTTGTCTGTATATAGGGGTACAGGGGCCCCGTGTAATGGGGTGTGCGGTACATGTGTCTGTATATAGGGGTACAGGGGCCCCGTGTAATGGGGTGTGCGGTACATGTGTCTGTATATAGGGGTACAGGGGCCCCGTGTAATGGGGTGTGCGGTACATGTGTCTGTATATAGGGGTACAGGGGCCCCGTGTAATGGGGTGTGCGGTACATGTGTCTGTATATAGGGGTACAGGGGCCCCGTGTAATGGAGTGTGCGGTACATGTGTCTGTATATAGGGGTACAGGGGCCCCGTGTAATGGAGTGTGCGGTACATGTGTCTGTATATAGGGGTACAGGGGCCCCGTGTAATGAGGTGTGCGGTACATATGTATCACACAGGATAGGATTAGATACACAGCTCAGCAGACAGTATCACACAGGATAGGATTAGATACAAAGCTCATCAGACAGTATCACACAGGATAGGATTAGATACACAGCTCAGCAGACAGTATCACACAGGATAGGATTAGATACACAGCTCAGCAGACAGTATCACACAGGATAGGATTAGATACACAGCTCAGCAGACAGTATCATTACACAATAGGATTAGATACACAGCTCAGCAGACAGTATCACACAGGATAGGATTAGATACACAGCTCAGCAGACAGTATCACACAGGATAGGATTAGATACACAGCTCAGCAGACAGTATCACACAGGATAGGATTAGATACTCAGCTCAGCAGACAGTATCACACAGGATTGGATTAGATACAAAGCTCAGCAGACAGTATCACACAGGATAGGGTTAGATACACAGCTCAGCAGACAGTATCACATAGGATGGGATTAGATACACAGCTCAGCAGATAGTATCACACAGGATAGGATTAGATACACAGTTTCAGCAGACAGTATCACACAGGATAGGATTAGATACACAGCTCAGCAGACAGTATCACATCAGGATAGGATTAGATACACAGCTCAGGCAGATAGTATCACACAGGATAGGATTAGATACACAGCTCAGCAGACAGTATCACACAGGATAGGATTAGATACACAGCTCAGCAGACAGTATCACACAGGATAGGATTAGATACACAGCTCAGCAGACAGTATCACACAGGATAGGATTAGATACACAGCTCAGCAGACAGTATCACACAGGATAGGATTAGATACACAGCTCAGCAGACAGTATCACACAGGATAGATTAGATACACAGCTCAGCAGACAGTAGGATAGGATTAGATACACAGCTCAGCAGACAGTATCACACAGGATAGGATTAGATACACAGCTCAGCAGACAGTATCACACAGGATAGGATTAGATACACAGCTCAGCAGACAGTATCACACAGGATAGGATTAGATACACAGCTCAGCAGACAGTATCACACAGGATAGGATTAGATACACAGCTCAGCAGATAGTACACACAGATAGGATAGGATTAGATACACAGCTCAGCAGACAGTAACACAGGATTAGATACACAGCTCAGATCAGCACACAGAGGTATCACACAGGATAGGATTAGATACACAGCTCAGCAGATAGTATCACACAGGATAGGATTAGATACACAGCTCAGCAGATAGTATCACACAGGATAGGATTAGATACACAGTTCAGCAGACAGTATCACACAGGATAGGATTAGATACACAGCTCAGCAGATAGTATCACACAGGATAGGATTAGATACAAAGCTCAGCAGACAGTATCACACAGGATAGGATTAGATACACAGCTCAGCAGACAGTATCTCACATCCTAGGATTAGATACAGCTTAGATACAGTTCTGCCATGATCATTCTGTAATTTCAGGTGCGGACATGTCGGGGGCGTGCTCTCCTGCCTCGGTGACCCTGTTCCAGCAGGAGTCCGGGGGCGTCACCTACCGTATCCCGGCTCTGCTCTACATCCCTCATCCTTCCATCTTCTTGGCCTTTGCTGAAAAACGTTCTTCTCCTAACGACCAGGATGCCTTGTACCTCGTGATGAGGAGAGGAGCGGTGGAGCATGGCGGGGTGCAGGTACGGGGCACGGTCAGACGTGGCGGCATGTGGCGGGGTGCTTTAAGATTTAAAGGGAAAGTCCACCCAAAAGTTTCCTTGTGATGTACGTTTGAGAGATTTCCAGTGCCGGGTATCCCGCCATAGTCACGGGCAGAGGCAGAACCCCAAGTGGTCACAGGTTGTCCCCCTCACACCGCAGCTCTGCATTATCTTCAGTCTGCAGTTTCACATTCTATTCCTGAACCAGAAAGCTCAGGCTGAGCAGAGTTATAGGTCCCACCCAGATAGCCTCAGAGCAGGGGATTGTGGGAAGACATGGACGCCATTATGGACAATTAACCCTTTCCCCTCCAGTCCTTTCTGACCTTTGTCCTTTGCCTCGTCAGTGGGAAGACATGATCGCGGTGAGACACGCCAAGTTACCGGGCCATCGGACCATGAACCCGTGCCCGCTCTACGATCCCGCCACCAAGACCGTCTTCCTCTTCTTCATTTGCGTCAAAACAGCCTGCTCCGAAAGGTATCAGATCCTCACCGGCCGAAACGCCGCCCGCCTCTGCTACGTCACCAGCCACGACCTCGGCAAATCGTGGAGTCTGACCAAAGACGTGACGGAGGAGGTTCTGGGCCGGGACGTGAAGAACTGCGCCACGCTGGCTGTGGGCCCGGGTCACGGGGTGCGTTCACCATCGGGCAGGCTGATCGTGCCAGCCTACCTGTATTACATTCACTCCCGGGTCTGCGGTCTGCCCCTTCCATGGAAGACCAAGCCTCATTCTTTCATCTTCTACAGCGATGACCACGGTGAGAGTTGGCACAAGGGCAGCGGGCTGTGGAAGCAGGAGACGGTGGAGTGCGAGGTGGCCCACGTGGCCTGTAGCAACGGTAGTGACCTGCTGTACTGCAGCGCAAGAACCAGTCGGCACTTCCGGGTGGAGGCAACAAGCGCCCCCCAGTCCATGGAGTTTGGAGATGCCCACTTCAATAAAAGCCTCTGTGAACCACCTCATGGATGCCAGGGAAGTGTGGTGAGCTACGAGCCCATGGAGGCCCACCAAGAAGAAGATGAGGCCGATGGTAGGGATGAGTCCGGGAAGTCGTGCCTTAAGATTAGAGCCTCATCTTGGCTTCTTTACTCCCATCCCACCAGCAGCCATAGACGCGTGGACTTGGGAATTTACTTGAATAAATCTCCTCTCGTGCCATCCAGCTGGGCTCGGCCATGGGTCATCAATGAAGGTCCCAGCGGGTACTCGGACTTGGCGGTCTGTCAGGATGTCCACACCTTTGCCTGTTTGTTTGAAGGTGGAAAGGACACGTGTGAAAAGATTATCTTCCGGAGGTTCACGGTGGAGGAGCTCCTGAACAATTCCTCAAAGCCCTAGTTCTGTACGGCTCTGTTCACACTGGGGCTATGGCATCATCTAGAATCCAGCTGCAGCGGGGGTCAGCAGTTGTCAGGGTTGCAGTTTGACTTTATCCAGAATCCAGCAGGTGTCCCACTTGCACTTTCCCTCCATCTAGAATCCAACTACAGCAGGTGCCAACATTTGGGTTCCAACTAGAATCCAGCTGCAGCGGGTGTCATCAGGTGTCAGACTTGCACTTTCCCTCCATCCAGCTGCAGCAGGTGTCCTGCTTGCACTTTCCCTCCATCTAGAATCCAGCTGCAGCAGGTGTCAGCAGGTGTCAGACTTGCACTTTCCCTCCATTCAGAATCCAGCTGCAGCTGGTGTCAGACTTGCACTTTCCCTCCATCTAGAATCCAGCTGCAGCAGGTGTCAGCAGGTGTCAGACTTGCACTTTCCCTCCATCTAGAATCCAGCTGCAGCAGGTGTCAGCAGGTGTCAGACTTGCACTTTCCCCTCCATTCAGAATCCAGCTGCAGCTGGTGTCAGACTTGCACTTTCCCTCCATCTAGAATCCAGCTGCAGCAGGTGTCAGCAGGTGTCAGACTTGCACTTTCCCTCCATCTAGAATCCAGCTGCAGCAGGTGTCAGCAGGTGTCAGACTTGCACTTTCCCTCCATTCAGAATCCAGCTGCAGCTGGTGTCAGACTTGCACTTTCCCTCCATCTAGAATCCAGCTGCAGCAGGTGTCAGCAGGTGTCAGACTTGCACTTTCCCTCCATCCAGAATCCAGCTGCATCAGGTGTCAGACTTGCACTGTCCCTCCATCTAGAATCCAGCTGCAGCGGGTGTCAGACTTGCACTGTCCCTCCATCTAGAATCCAGCTGCAGCGGGTGTCAGACTTGCACTTTCCCTCCATCTAGAATCCAGCTGCAGCGAGTGTCATCAGGTGTTAGACTTGCACTTTCCCTCCATTCAGAATCCAGCTGCAGCAGGTGTCATCAGGTGTCAGACTTGCACTTTCCCTCCATTCAGAATCCAGCTGCAGCAGGTGTCATCAGGTGTCAGACTTGCACTTTCCCTCCATCCAGAATCCAGCTGCAGCGGGTGTCAGCAGGTGTCAGACTTGCACTTTCCCTCCATCCAGAATCCAGCTGCAGCAGGTGTCATCAGGTGTCAGACTTGCACTTTCCCTCCATTCAGAATCCAGCTGCAGCAGGTGTCATCAGGTGTCAGACTTGCACTTTCCCTCCATTCAGAATCCAGCTGCAGCTGGTGTCAGACTTGCACTTTCCCTCCATCTAGAATCCAGCTGCAGCAGGTGTCAGCAGGTGTCAGACTTGCACTTTCCCTCCATCTAGAATCCAGCTGCAGCAGGTGTCAGCAGGTGTCAGACTTGCACTTTCCCTCCATTCAGAATCCAGCTGCAGCTGGTGTCAGACTTGCACTTTCCCTCCATCTAGAATCCAGCTGCAGCAGGTGTCAGCAGGTGTCAGACTTGCACTTTCCTCCATCCAGAATCCAGCTGCATCAGGTGTCAGACTTGCACTGTCCCTCCATCTAGAATCCAGCTGCAGCGGGTGTCAGACTTGCACTTTCCCTCCATCTAGAATCCAGCTGCAGCGAGTGTCATCAGGTGTTAGACTTGCACTTTCCCTCCATTCAGAATCCAGCTGCAGCAGGTGTCATCAGGTGTCAGACTTGCACTTTCCCTCCATTCAGAATCCAGCTGCAGCGGGTGTCAGCAGGTGTCAGACTTGCACTTTCCCTCCATTCAGAATCCAGCTGCAGCAGGTGTCATTAGGTGTTAGACTTGCACTTTCCCTCCATTCAGAATCCAGCTGCAGCAGGTGTCATCAGGTGTCAGACTTGCACTTTCCCTCCATTCAGAATCCAGCTGCAGCAGGTGTCATCAGGTGTCAGACTTGCACTTTCCCTCCATTCAGAATCCAGCTGCAGCAGGTGTCATCAGGTGTCAGACTTGCACTTTCCCTCCATCCAGAATCCAGCTGCAGCGGGTGTCAGCTGTATATGAAGGTTGGCTCTCGGCTGCAACGGTCAGGTTCCTAGAACACGCAGATCTCGGGTTTAACCCCATACGTTCAATACAAACAAATCTTTGCATGCAGCATGTTCCTGTCTGGAGCAAACGACTCCCATCATCTTCTTTTTACATTGGAATCAATGCGGCGAGGGATTTCATGAGTGACAATTAAAGGACCGTTCCAAAAGCCTCCGAATGTACTTTGTTCCACTGCCTCTTTTTAAGATCTTGCCGGCTGTCAGTGAATGTGAACTTCGTCCAAATGTCCAAACTTCTTAGTTCTCACAGCTGAGGGTTTGTTACATTGGTAGACAATCCTTTGTGAAGTAACATCCAGGACTGATAAGTGTTACCTGCGCTGATGGGTTCAGCTTTCTAAACTGGATCCAATTGTAACAAAACCTCAGCTGTGAGATGTGTAAAGTCTGTACAGGGTTTTCTGCGCCTGGATGCAAGCGAGAATCTTCCTATTCGATGACAGCAAGCAGATATATTGAAAATAGTGGGGAATTGCAAGAAAGTCTCTTAGTAAGTGACAGAACTGTTCGTCTTTTCTATAAATTGCGGATCCTGTAAAATGTAAATCTGGCGTACAAGGGGCGGAGTTACTTACCGGTCACGTTATCCACACCAGCCGATCATTTCCCTCCGTGAAGCTGCAAAAATTCCTCCACCAGCACCAATTAAAAAAAAAAAAAAAAAAAACTACATTTTTTTACATTTGCTGCAACTGGACCCAGATGGATCGCGCACGTGGTACTGGTCTGCCATATTTGTGGGGCCCCGCATCATGGTGCTGTTTTACTCTCGTAAACCCGACACCATCATGGGTCTCATGAGCCTCAGGCCAGTTCCACCTTTCCAGGAGCTGCATATGACTCATGGGAAAGAGGCTATGGCTAAACTGAGCCGGGCCCCCGCGTGGCCCCATAACAGCCACAGGCACCACCGACTTCTCTGCAGAGACTGGAGGAAACTGGGTGGATAAACAGGAATGATGGACCCGGAATTATCAGATGTTGGAAGAGACTCGATCTGGAATCTGCTCTAATAAGAGCTATTCAGAATCCAGATTTTTTTTATTTTCTGCAGGTAAAGAGCTAAAACTAGAAGAGTTGTCGTGGGGACACTGGCCGGGAAGCTCCGGAGGCTGTGACTATTAATTAGTATATAGTATGTTAATTTTATTAAGGGTCTGTTTAGAATACAGAGATCCTGCCTCAGCACTCACCGTTCTCTACATCTAAAGTCCAGGATGGGCACACAAGAGCGGCCCACATGTCTCCATCTTCAGGTGCTAAAAATCCATTCGCAGGTCCTGCACTGTGTATAAGATATTACAAGCGATGGGCATAGAAATCTGTATCTGGAGAGGTTCAGGCTGCTCTATGTATCTGGAGAGGTTTAGGCTGCTCTATGTATCTGGAGGGGTTCAGACTGCTCTACGTATGTGGAAAGGTTCAGGCCGCTCTACGTATCTGGAGAGGTTCAGGCCGCTCTACGTATCTGGAGAGGTTCAGGCCGCTCTATGTATCTGGAGAGGTTCAGGCCGCTCTATGTATCTGGAGAAGTTCAGGTTTCTCTATGTATCTGGAAAGGTTCAGGTTTCTCTATTATTCTGGAGAGGTTCAGGCCGCTCTATGTATCTGGAGAAGTTCAGGCTGCTCTATGTATCTGGAGAAGTTCAGGTTTCTTTATGTATCTGGAGGGGTTCAGGCCGCTCTATGTATCTGGAGAGGTTCAGGCTGCTCTATGTATCTGGAGAGGTTCATGCCGCTCTATGTATCTGGAGAGGTTCATGCCGCTCTATGTATCTGGAGAGGTTCATGCCGCTCTATGTATCTGGAGAGGTTCAGGCCGCTCTATGTACCTGGAGAGGTTCAGGCCGCTCTATGTATCTGGAGAGGTTCAGGCCGCTCTATGTATCTGGAGAGGTTCAGGCCGCTCTATGTATCTGGAGAGGTTCAGGCCGCTCTATGTATCTGGAGAGGTTCAGGCTGCTCTATGTATCTGGAGAGGTTCAGGCCGCTCTGTGTACCTGGAGAGGTTCAGGCTGCTTTGTGTATCTGGAAGGGTTCAGGCTGCTCTATGTATCTGGAGAGGTTCAGGCTGCTCTATGTATGTGGAGAGGTTCATGCTGCTCTATGTATCTGGAGAGGTTCAGGCTGCTCTATGTATGTGGAGAGGTTCAGGCTGCTCTACGTATCTGGAGAGGTTCAGGCTGCTCTATGTATCTGGAGAGGTTCAGGCCGCTCTACGTATCTGGAGAGGTTCAGGCTGCTCTACGTATCTGGAGAGGTTCAGGCCGCTCTACGTATCTGGAGAGGTTCAGGCCGCTCTATGTATCTGGAGAGCTTCAGGCTGCTCTATGTATCTGGAGGGGTTCAGGCTCCTCCATGTATCTGGAGGGGTTCAGGCTGCTCTATGTATCTGGAGGGGTTCAGGCTCCTCCATGTATCTGGAGGGGTTCAGGCCGCTCTATGTATCTGGAGAGGTTCAGGCTGCTCTACGTATCTGGAGGGGTTCAGGCTCCTCCATGTATCTGGAGGGGTTCAGGCTGCTCTATGTATCTGGAGAGGTTCAGGCTGCTCTATGTATATGGAGAGGTTCAGGCCGCTCTATGTACCTGGAGACGTTCAGGCCGCTCTATGTATCTGGAGGGGTTCAGGCTCCTCTATGTATCTGGAGGGGTTCAGACTGCTCTATGTATCTGGAGAGGTTCAGGCTGCTCTATGTATATGGAGAGGTTCAGGCTGATCTATGTACCTGAAGAGGATCAGGTTGTTCTTAGTAACTAGGGAGGTTCAGGCTGCTGTATGTCCTCTCCCCTGTGTCCGTTCTGTCGGCTCTTAAAAAAATAGAACATATTCCATTTTTGTCTGTCTAGTGGACAAGCATAGGATACTTCTACAGGGGTAAAAAAAATGGTGGTATGAACACGGCCGAGATCCAGGGTTTATGAAGTGCTAAACACATTTGTGCACATGCAGGGGCGTACATAGAAATTACTAGACCCCATAGCAAGAATCTAAATTGGGCCCCCATTTATAGCCCCTCCCACTACCTGTTTCTGGCCAGTATACAGTGGGGAAAAAAAAGTATTTAGTCAGCCCCCAATTGTGCAAGTTCTCCCACTTATAAAGATGAGGTCGGCCTGTAATTGACATCATAGGTAGACCTCAACTATGAGAGACAAAATGAGAAAACAAATCCAGAAAATCACATTGTCTGATTTTTAAAAAATGTATTTGCAAATTATAGTGAAAAATAAGTATTTGGTCACCTACAAACAAGAAGATTTTGTCTCTCACAGACCTGTAACTTCTTCTTTAACAGGCTCCTCTGTCCTCTACTCATTACCTGTAGTAATGGCTCCTGTTTGTTATCAGTATAAAAGACACCTGTCCACAGCCTCAAACAGTCACACTCCAAACTCCACTATGGTGAAGACCAAAGAGCTGTCAAAGGACACCAGAAACAAAATTGTGGACCTGCACCAGGCTGGGAAGACTGAATCTGCAATAGGAAAGCAGCTTGGTGTGAAGAAATCAACTGTGGGAGCAATAATTAGAAAATGGAAGACATACAAGACCACTGATAATCTCCCTCCATCAGGGGCTCCACGCAAGATCTCACCCCGTGGGGTCAAAATGATCACAAGAACTGTGAGCAAAAATCCCAGAACCACACGGGGGGACCTAGTGAATGTCCTGCAGAAAGCTGGGACCAACGTAACAAAGGTTACCGTCAGTAACGCACTACACCGCCAGGGACTCAGATCCTGCAGTGCCAGACGTGTCCCCCTGCTTAAGCCAGTACATATCCGGGCCCGTCTGAAGTTTGCTAGAGAGCATTTGGATGTTCCAGAAGAGTATTGGGAGAATGTCATATGGTCAGGTGAAACCAAAGTAGAACTGTTTGGTAGAAACACAACTCATCATGTTTGGAGGAGAGTGAATGCTGCATCCAAAGAACACCATACCTACTGTGCAGCATGGGGGAGGCAACATCATGCTTTGGGGCTGTTTCTCTGCAAAGGGACCAGGGCGACTGATCCGTGTACATGAAAGAATGAATGGGGCCATGTATCGTGAGATTTTGAGTGCAAACCTCCTTCCATCAGCAAGGGCATTGAAGATGAAACGTGGCTGGGTCTTTCAGCATGACAATGACCCCAAGCACACCTCCAGGGTAACGAAGGAGTGGCTTCGTAAGAAGCATTTCAAGGTCCTGCAGTGGCCTAGCCAGTCTCCAGATCTCAACCCCATAGAAAACCTTTGGAGGGAGTTGAAAGTCCATGTTTCCCAGCGACAGCCCCAAAACATCACTGCTCTAGAGGAGATCTGCATGGAGGAATGGGCCAACATACCAGCAACAGTGTGTGCCAACCTTGTGAAGACAGAAAACGTTTGACCTCTGTCATCGCCAACAAAGGAGATAGAACAAAGTATTGAGATGAACTTTTCTTATTGAGCAAATACTTATTTTCCACCATAATTTGCAAATAATTTCTTTAAAAAATCAGACAATGTGATTTTCTGGATTTGTTTTCTCATTTTGTCTCTCATAGTTGAGGTCTACCTATGATGTCAATTACAGGCCGAACTCATCTTTTTAAGTGGGAGAACTTGTACAATTGGTGGCTGACTAAATACTATTTTTCCTCACTGTAGATGTACAGGACCTGTGATGACATCATCACAGGGCCTTTAGCTTCCTCCTCTGATGTTAGGGATAATATATTGGAGCTGGACAGTAATGAGTGTAATTAGGGGGTGGGGGCCTTTGGTTCACTGCGGGCCCCTTTTTTCCATGGGCCCCATAGCAGCTGCATGGTCTGCCTCTATTGGAGGTATGCCACTGTGTACATGATGCCTTACACCTTTTCCTTTCTCTGACTTGCTGCTATTGGAGCTGTAGGTTCAGAGCTCAGTGGGTGTTCCCTTCTTGCGTTGCTGTAGGTTCAGAGCTCAGTGGGTGTTCCCTTCTTGCGTTGCTGGAGGTTCAGAGCTCAGTGGGTGTTCCCTTCTTGCGTTGCTGGAGGTTCAGAGCTCAGTGGGTGTTCCCTTCTTGCGTTGCTGGAGGTTCAGAGCTCAGTGGGTGTTCCCTTCTTGCGTTGCTGGAGGTTCAGAGCTCAGTGGGTGTTCCCTCTTCCTCTCTTCTCTGTTGCTTTTCACTCCTCCCTTCTGTGCACTCAGGGATTTCTTGAAGATAATCTAGCAGATACAATGTAACCTGCTATGTCTGCAGCACACTGACCTGTGCCGACTAGAGAACCCTTTATCGTTCTCAGGAGGTGGTCAGTAAGAAGCAGGAAGTAAACCAAGATTGATAAACCAAGGTTCTGACTACACAAGGTTTATTAGTAGTCTGTTGCCATGGAGACACATAGATCTATGTAAGAACTGTAGACACATCAGATTTTTAATCACGACTGTTTGAAAGTTGCTTCATTTTTATTTTATTTGCATAGCAGCGAAAATAATAAAAAATGGTTGCCCCCTTTAAGGGTGTCACCAGTGGTAACTAATACAGACTGTATGACACTTATTAAATCACTAATTACAAAATTCATCGCCTTTCGTTTCATTTGCCGCAGTGGCGCCATGTTGGAATCCTTGTCCATATCGGGGAGGTATTCTTGTGGAACTTCTTCAAACCAAGATACACATAACTATTTCCAGTTTGGTGAGGAGATATACCTACAGGGCATGGGAACTGCTATGGGCAGTAAAATGGCGCCACAGTATGCCAATCTCTTCATGGCAAAACTAGAAGGCGATTTCCTGACGTCCTGCTCACAAAACCCTTGGCCTACTTCCGCTATATTGACGACGTACTAATTGTCTGGACCTACTGTGAAGAACAGCTACTCAGGTTCCACGAGAGATTCAACAACTTTCATCCCACCATCAACCTGACGTTGAATTACTCGCACTTTCTGGACCCTACCATCAGTATTGAGACAACTTAGTAGTCTCCCTATATCGAAAACTCATTGATCGCCCTACATACCTGAGATGGGACAGCTTCCACCCCAAGCACATCCAGGCCATCAGATACAACCGGATCTGCTCCAGCCCAACAGACAGGGATAAACACTTAGACCACAGATAGGATATGTATCCCTAATGTTATGCAAGCGGGTGTGGACCTGCTGTGCCACTGACTGGCTATACTCTGGAGGGGGCGTGACTAAGCAACTACCTGGTCTTCACTAGAGCCTCTGATGGTGGGGATAGGGTTGGGCCATTAGAGTAGTTGTCAGGTGCCACTTCAGAGCAGTCCCCGAGTCAGTGGCAGCTGACCACGGGGTCAGAGATATTGGTGCAAGCACTGAGGAGATATATGTGGTCAGGAAGTCTGGGGTCAGAGCAGGCAGCGATCAAGCAAAGTCCGTAAACGAAGTCTGAGGTCAGGACTTCAAAAACACCTAGACAAGCTAGTGACCTAGATTGCTCAAACCCTTCACACAGCTTATCTGTGAACTAATTAACCCTTTCAGTACCAGTGCCGTACATGCATGGCGGTGGATACTGTAGCTTAACCACCTAAATGTTTTGCCCCAGTCCAGCT
>ONZH01016723.1:0-73194 GCA_900303285.1 Rhinella marina
TCAAGAAGGTACTGCGCATGCGCGGGATTACAACGATGACGGAGCTTCACTGCTGGAAGCAGTGAAGTGAATATTAATGAGGTGGGCGGTCTGGGCTACAACTGTCTCGGCGAGCCCGGGCTCGAACGCGGCTGGGCACATCACCTTGGGCTCCTTATGTGAGTGATTGACACATTATAAATAACGTTTTTTCAGCATTAAATCTACTACTAGGAACTGTAATAATAACATTTTTGAATTCAACATGCTCAGCTGAATCCAGTAGTGGCATTACTTTATATGCAAAATCGTGCTGGACAGACTCCTTTAAGGCTTGTTCTACACCGGAAATCTTAATCACCTCTTGCATCACTTCACCTGTAAAGTGAACACCTGTGTCACCTTCAATGGCCTCTGGTACCTTGTACCTGCATACAACTTTCGGCCATAATCTTCTTTGCTGTGGTCTAGGCTGTGACCTTAGCTACTGGGTATACTTCTGGCCATCCTGAAAACAAGTCATCACACATCTTTGAGTATATCTGGCTGCTACAGTGCTGAACCCTGGGGCGTACCATGCGCTATGTACTAAATCACACAGCAGTTTTTGACTGGTGCATCACTCCATGGGTTGCCTGTGCCATTGTGGGTTAGAGGGACCTGGGAAGGCAGAGTTTTCCTTGAAACTGTATTAGTCCCTCCTTTGCAGTCCCCCCTTTTGACACCCACTGGTCCCTTTCCTCCTTCCCCGCCTGGTTCTGTAAGGTCTTAAGAACTTCCAGGGAGACAGGAGGAGTTATTTCAGGGACCTGAGCTGTGGCCACTAAGGCAGGGTCTGCCTAGGCAATTTGGGAGCCATTTTTGCCACCTGATCTGCCTTGGCTTTTCCCTTCGCCTCCTCTGTGTCTGTTTCACAGTGGCCTTTCGTTCTTATCACTGCCATTCAAGTTGGCAACATGAGGGCTTCCATCAGAGACCTCACCGCTTCCCAATTTTTGATGGATTTACGTGAAGGGGTCATGAAGTCTCTGACTTTCCAAATGGGCCCATAGTCATGGGCTCATAGGCATACTGTAATCAGTGTAAAATGTTGGCTGTTTTTCCCTCTGCATATCTGCAAATCATCTCCAGAGTCTGTGGCCTCTCTTCTTGGGCTGACATGTGTGGTGGTAAGGACTCTGCATTTAGAGTGTCATGTTAGTCACCACTGCCCAACCTGCGTAGCACCAGCCGTCCTGGCCATACCTCGATCCATGCACAAAGAGGACATGATCTGATTTATCTAATGGCTGACTTACCATATCCCACTGTCTCTTGTGACATTCATCTGCAAACAGTCATGAGGTGCCCTAACTCTTCCCTCCCCCCTTGCTCCAGAGGCAACAGGGTGGCTGGTTTCAAAGTATTACACCTTTGGATACTAACATTGTCAGGCAACAAAATGGAACACTGCATTCTCAAAAGGCAGGCATCAAAAAGATTTTTGGGTTATACCTGTGTGAGGATAAATGTAATATCATGAGGAGCAGGAACTGTCACTTTGTGGTTCAGAATTATCTCAGAGCTTTTATCAAGCATGGCTTGTACAACTGCTACAGCTCTGTGCACCTCTAGCCTCGGGGTCAAGTTGGGCTGAATAATATGCCACTGGGCATTGTTGCTAGCCATGCAGTTAAATGAGGACAGCTGAGGCAGGGCCATTCATTTCTATACAATACAATCTAAATATAATAATCTGGCCCAGTGCGGGGGAGCACAAAATTACCCGCTTTAGGGAATAAAAGGCATCTACTACTTAATCTGTAAAGTGGAAGGGGCTAGAGGACAAACAATCATAAAGAGGCTGCCATTAAACTTGCATGTCCAAGGTCTGCAATAAGAAACAAGGCCCAAAAATGTCCTCAGTGCATTCACGTTTCTGGGCAAAGGGTTTCCTCCACAGACTTCTTTCGCTCAGCGGTGAGATGTTTCACCCCAGAAAGGAATGCAGCAAAACAAAAAGTTTTGTTTTTGACACCTTGCAGTCATGGTGACACGGCTGCAGTATACATATGGGGCGATTTAGGGCTCCCTGCGGCAACATCACCCAGGTATACTTTTTACCCTCATGTGTGAAGGCAAACAAATACCAACTGTCTGGATGTAGTGGTACTGGAAAGAAAACATGAGCCAAATTAATTACTGTGTAGTGGGTAGAGGTAGTGGGAACCTAAGTCAACAAGTTGTGTGGATTGGACACAATGGGGGTGTTAAAAACTGTGGCTTCATTGACCGCACGTAGGTCATGTACCACCTGGTACTGGGTTGGTTTTGCCCTTCTTACTTTCCCTTTTTCAGGGTACAAAAGAGTGGTAGAAGGGGATACAATCTCCTTGATAAACCCCCTTTTTTCACAATGTCTTGGACTGTTTGAGATATGGCATCTGACTGTGCCATACTCAAGGGATACTGCAAGCAGGGCTTCCTTCTCATCTTCTGGGAGTACTGACATAAACATGGACCAGGGAATTTGATCACTAACGGCTAACAAAGTTCTTGGTCATTAAGGGCACCTATTAGTTTCACAGTGCCATCCCCCTGGTATGAGATGCTGGCACATACTTTTGCAAGCAAGTCTCTACCCAGGAGCCAACAGGGGACAGTATCACTGATTAGCAACCGGGCAAGCAGTTCTTGGTTAAGGGCAAATCCAATATGGATGGGTTCTGTTAAAAGGGGAGTGTACTACTTTCCCATCCACTCCTCTGCAAGGACGGGTGTCCGTGGAGATTAAGTCAGGGGAGGACATGTTTGCTGTGCACAACTGTCTTGGCTGCTCCAGTATCAATTAAAAACAGGACTACTTCTTTATCACCCAGAGTGAGGGATATCATTGGAGCTGGACTTTAATCTGCTAAAATGTTTGAGGGCACAGCCAATACTGGATTGCCCGTTTCCTAAACCTGGTCTAACTTTTTCCCTCCCCATCTGTCTTTGTGTTGTCCTCACTGCCTCCCCAGCCATCTCTAAAACATGGGTGTTTCTGGGGACAGTGATCCAGGCTCGGTCAACACAGAATAGAATCTATGTGGTGTGGTGGAGGAGCACCACATACAGCATAACTCTCTTCAATCTTGGTTCCGGGTCCTGCAGATGCAGCAGGTCCATTCCCCAGGACCATTATAAGGTGGAAGATTTACTTTTTCCTTTCTTCGTTTGGGAGGTGGTTTATCATGATAGCATTCATAATAATACTTGACACTTTCTCTGTCTCACTACACCTCCTCTATACACTTTCCGTAAGATACTCACAATCGGACTCCTGTGAGCTCGTTATCTCTCAGGCACCCTTTATTTTCCCTACATGCTTTTTCTCACTACTCTGGATTCAGTTTACCATCGGGGTGCATCTCTACAGCTTCCATTAGCTTGCTGATGTTCTTCACTGCCTGTCTACATTCTTTCTCGCTTACTACTTGTGTTGCATCTTATGTCAAGCTACAGTTTACCACAGGTGAGACCATTTCCGTCACAATCCCTTCCTTTTGTGATTCTAGCATGGGCAGGACACCCAGGACCAAGTACTTCACTTGACCTTGTATCAAATGCAGGACCTAACCTAACATCTTCACCCGGTTTCCCTTGACCTGGAGTCCTGAACACCTGCATCAACACAACAACCTGTTAGGAATCGAGATGAAGTTGGCTCCAAGTGCTGACTTAATCCTAGTAACAGAAAAAACATAGAGGTTAAGTCATTTAATCTAATTAAACAATAGTAACTAATTATAGGTATGTGTATATCCTTCATTTACTAAGTTGAGTACTCTTTATGGTTCTACTTGCATCTATGTGCATTGTTTCCTACTTGTAGCCGTGTCACGGAGAATACCGTAACTAAGATATTAGTAACTAAGATGGCCGCTGGGCGGGGACTGACATTCCCTCAGTTAAGATGGCCGCCAGGAAGGGACATTGGGACGTAGGGCGTGCCGTCTTGTGTGATAACTGGATACAAAGAGATGAGCCGCGGGCGTGGTTTTGGCACTGACGTACTTCACAGGTCCACCCCTCTGAAGAGGGAGACAGAGGGGGCTAGTGATATGGTGGGGCATGTAAAAGTAATCATTTGTGTTTTCATTATACATTTCTGCCCAGACTAATTTGTTATATTTAAAAATTTTCCGCTGATGCTCGCATTGTTGTTTTTTTTGTTTTTTTAATCTAGAATATAATGTTCTAAATTCAAGGCCAAATTCCCTGTGTTCACTCCTGTGAAAAACTTATAATAATCTCATTCCTCCCTGGCCCAAAGCCAGAGAAAACACCTGCCTGTGATGCTTTCTCAACTTAACCCTTAATTTGGCCTCATCATCATAGCAGTAGAGCAGATTTTGCTTACAGTAAACTTGGCTGTGTGACCTTCATCTACTAGTCGGTTCTCTGGCAACACACAAGGTCAGATTTCTGGTCCACACAGACATAACATGTAACAAACATGACATTCAACGTAAAACAGACAGACATAAAGAAACATTTCCTATACATTAACACACACACAAGTCTTTAGACTTATTTCCCTTGAGCCACCACCTGCGGGGCCGTCTGTTCTCCGTGTAACCTTTACACTGTGTTACCGCCCATGTCTCAATCTCAAACTTCCAGTACAAAGTACACAGACAAACAGTACGCCTGACAGGGGAGGGGTTAGTCTCAATCAGACTCAGTTTTCTGACCGCACGGACTATACACTGGCTAGTTCACCTCGTCTGGTCTACTAGCTAGCTTTGAGGTTCTATCACATCTGCCACTGATCACGCTGTTTAGGGCAGCCCAGCACAGGAATAACCTCCCTATCAGCGGATCACCCCCTCTGTCTCAAGCTCTCTCTCGAGAAGCTTGCACAGAAATTATACGATCCTTCTGTCCGATCCTTGGTCAGTTTTCTCACTCAGTTTTCCTCTCCCCTTTCAGTAACACAAACCACAGTAGAAACAAACCCTTCTTTCGGGTTCTTGGAACTCGAGGTTTCAACTTTAGCCGAAGCTGCTGGTAACTTCTATCTAGCAGAAATAACTACCTTAATGCAGTGCAGTCTCGACAAGAGGTAGGTAAGATAATCAATTTTCTTACCTTCTCTTTGGGGCTGCAGTCCCATCCCTCAAGCGACCGTGCACCGCACTCTGGTAGTCCGCTCCTTCAGCTACAGAAGTTACATTCCCTCGAGCCCACCCAGGGGAAGCCAACTGATAAGGATGGCTCTCAAGGGGAGCCTTACGGTTTGTTTCTCTGCTCCAAATTAAAGTAATCCTAGGATTTTAACATGCATGGAAGAAACAACACTGACACCTGGTAGGGTCAAAGAGGTTCTCGTTTATTAGAGAAGGATACAAAGGTTATATACCCTAGGGAGGGGTGAATCCTCTCCTGAGGGTTAGAATATATTTTATTGGTTAGTAATGCAAAATAAAGTTTCACTTCTGCACATCTAGTCTAGCTAAAGAATGTAAACTATAGATACAGAGCCTTGCGAAAGTATTCGGCTCCCTGGAACTTTTCAACCTTTTGCCACATTTCAGGCTTCAAACAAAAAGATATAACATTTAAAATTTTTGGTGAAGAATCAACAAGTGGGTCACAATTGTGAAGTGGAACGACATTTATTGGATCATTTAAACTTTTTTTGTAATAATAAAACTAAAAAGATGGGCGTGCAAAATTATTCAGCCCATTTACTTTCAGTTCAGAAAACTCACTCCAGAAGTTCATTGAGGATCTCTGAATGATCCAATGTTGTCCTAAATGACTGATGAAGATAAATAGAATCCACCTCTGTGTAATCAAGTCTCCGTATAAATGAACCTGCTCTGTGATAGTCTCAGGGTTCTGTTTAAAGCAAAGAGAGCATCATGAAGACCAAGGAACACACCAGGCAGGTCCGTGATACTGTTGTGGAGAAGTTTAAAGCCGGATTTGGATACCAAAAGATTTCCCAAGCTTTAAACATCCCAAGGAGCAGTGTGCAAGCGATTATATTGAAATGGAAGGAGTATCAGACCACTGCAAATCTACCAAGACCCGGCCGTCCCTCTAAACGTTCATCTCAAACGAGGAGAAGACTGATCAGAGATGCAGCCTAGAGGCCCATGATCACTCTGGATGAACTGCAGAGATCTACAGCTGAGGTGGGAGAGTCTGTCCATAGGACAACAATCAGTCGAACACTTCACAATCTGGCCTTTATGGAAGAGTGGCAAGAAGAGAAAGCCATTTCTCAAAGATATCCATAAAAAGTCTCGTTTACAGTTTGCCACAAGCCACCTGGGAGACACAGCAAACGTGGAAGAAGGTGCTCTGGTCAGATGAAACCAAAATCGAACTTTTTGGAAACAATGCAAAACGATATGTTTGGCGTAAAAGCAACACAGCTCATCACCCTGAACACACCATCCCCACTGTCAAACATGGTGGTGGCAGCATCATGGTTTGGGCCTGCTTTTCATCAGCAGGGACAGGGAAGATGGTTAAAATTGATGGGAAGATGGATGGAGCCAAATACAGGACCATTCTGAATGAAAACCTGTTGCAGTCTGCAAAAGACCTGAGACTAGGACAGAGATTTGTCTTCCAACAAGACAATGATCCCAAACATAAAGCAAAATCTACAATGGAATGGTTCAAAAATAAACGTATCCAGGTCTTAGAATGGCCAAGTCAAAGTCCAGACCTGAATCCAAGTGAGAATATGTGGAAAGAGCTGAAAACTGCTGTTTACAAATGCTCTCCATCCAACTTCAAAGAGCTCGAGCTGTTTTGCAAGGAAGAATGGGCAAGAATTTCAGTCTCTAGATGTGCAAAACTGATAGAGACATAACCCAAGCAACTTGCAGCTGTAATCACAGCAAAAGGTGGTGCAACAAAGTATTAATGCAAAGGGGGCCGAATAATTTTGCACGCCCCACTTTTCAGTTTTATTATTGCAAAAAAAGTTTAAATAATCCAATAAATTTCGTTCCACTTCACAATTGTGACCCACTTGTTGTTGATTCTTCACCAAAAATTTAAAATGTTATATCTTTTTGTTTGAAGCCTGAAATGTGGCAAAAGGTTGAAAAGTTCCAGGGGGCCGAATACTTTCGCAAGGCACTGTAAGAGCAGGAGTGGTCCCGGAGCCGACGCCATCTTGTAATGGCTTCATGTCTTGAGTCTTCATATCCATAACAGTAACGTGTCCTCAAACATTAACCTAAATAATTTGTCTAGTGAAAAAATTGGATTCCATAATGAAAGACAAGGTTAGAGTAATTACATTTGTCTTATGAAACTTTCCCTGATGTTATTGACGCCCAGTGATGTGTTCTCTCTATTTTCTAGTGATGTGGGAGAGTTTAATATTAATTTAAATCCTTATATATGGGGCTGATCCCCATAGATACACTATATTTGTCCTATTCAAACTTTGCAGACTTGCTGAAAATGTGACTTCTTATAATTATACATTACGGATAGACATTGTCGCTTTTCATACCAGGGGTGTCTAATGAAATATCAGCAACTAGCAATATTGCACAGTGTACTTACTGTAAGTATGGGTAGTTATGCTACAGAAGTACATGCGGTGGGCACTGTCCATAGTCTTTTTTACTGATAGTTCACAAAACTAGCTGTGATAGCACAGTATTGTTAGTTCCATTAATTAAATGTGGTACTTATTCTATTAACTACTTTATGCCCCTGTAAGCAGGCCTATCAATATACTCTACCGTAATGCCACTATAGGAAGTATACAGTTACGGAGGAGACTGTCCATGCAGTGTCTGTAAATATAACATGTTCACTGCGGCCAAGTTCTAGCTTGTCAATGCCCGTGATCCCCTGATGTCCTGCACATTTGGTGTAAACTTATGGTAGTGTTCTATTTACATGGTGCTCCATAGCAAAAGAGGCAGCTATAATCCAGCCACAGACAAATAAGATTGATTCAAACAGTGAGGCTGCTGCTCCCTAAAAAACAAGGACAGATCTGTTTTCAGCCAATAGGCTTGTGACAAGAGGAGCATGTGCATCCGTTTTCTTACAGATTTCAAATGTACAACTTTTTTTTTATAATGGTGGCACAAACAAACCCGTCTTGTTTGTAAATGAAATTCAGGATTATAGTACAGTAAGTGTGAGTTTCCTTACACATTAGATTTTAGTATAACACTGTATGTATTTTTGCATACTATACAGTGCCTTGCGAAAGTATTCGGCCCCCTGGAACTTTTCAACCTTTTGCCACATTTCAGGCTTCAAACAAAAAGATATAACATTTTAAATTTTTGGTGAAGAATCAACAACAAGTGGGGCACAATTGTGAAGTGGAACGAAATTTATTGGATTATTTAAACTTTTTTTGCAATAATAAAACTGAAAATTGGGGCGTGCAAAATTATTTGGCCCCTTTGCATTAATACTTTGTTGCGCCACCTTTTGCTGCGATTACAGCTGCAAGGCTCTTGGGGTATGTCTCTATCAGTTTTGCACATCTAGAGACTGAAATTCTTGCCCATTCTTCCTTGCAAAACAGCTCGAGCTCTTTGAGGTTGGATGGAGAGCGTTTGTGAACAGCAGTTTTCAGCTCTTTCCACATATTCTCAATTGGATTCAGGTCTGGACTTTGACTTGGCCATTCTAAGACCTGGATACGTTTATTTTTGAACCATTCCATTGTAGATTTTGCTTTATGTTTGGGATCATTATCTTGTTGGAAGATAAATCTCTGTCCTAGTCTCAGGTCTTTTGCAGACTGCAACAGGTTTTCATCCAGAATGGTCCTGTATTTGGCTCCATCCATCTTCCCATCAATTTTAACCATCTTCCCTGTCCCTGCAGATGAAAAGCAGGCCCAAACCATGATGCTGCCACCACCATGTTTGACAGTGGAGATGGTGTGTTTAGAGTGATGAGCTGTGTTGCTTTTACGCCAAACATATCGTTTTGCATTGTTTCCAAAAAGTTCGATTTTGGTTTCATCTGACCAGAGCACCTTCTTCCACATGTTTGGTGTGTCTACCAGGTGGCTTGTGGCAAACTGTAAACAAGACTTTTTATGGATATCTTTGAGAAATGGCTTCTTCTTGCCACTCTTCCATAAAGGCCAGATTTGTGAAGTTTTCGACTGATTGTTGTCCTATGGACAGACTCTCCCACCTCAGCTGTAGATCTCTGCAGTTCATCCAGAGTGATCATGGGCCTCTTGGCTGCATCTCTGATCAGTCTTCTCCTCGTTTGAGATGAACGTTTAGAGGGACGGCCGGGTCTTGGTAGATTTGCAGTGGTCTGATACTCCTTCCATTTCAATATAATCGCTTGCACACTGCTCCTTGGGATGTTTAAAGCTTGGGAAATCTTTTGGTATCCAAATCCGGCTTTAAACTTCTCCACAACAGTATCACGGACCTGCCTGGTGTGTTCCTTGGTCTTCATGATGCTCTCTTTGCTTTAAACAGAACCCTGATACTATCACAGAGCAGGTTCATTTATACGGAGACTTGATTACACACAGGTGGATTCTATTTATCTTCATCAGTCATTTAGGACACATTGGATCATTCAGAGATCCTCAATGAACTTCTGGAGTGAGTTTTCTGAACTGAAAGTAAATGGGCCAAATAATTTTGCACGCCCAACTTTTCAGTTTTATTATTACAAAAAAAGTTTAAATGATCCAATAAATGTTGTTCCACTTCACAATTGTGACCCACTTGTTGATTCTTCACCAAAAATTTTAAATGTTATATCTTTTTGTTTGAAGCCTGAAATGTGGCAAAAGGTTGAAAAGTTCCAGGGGGCCGAATACTTTCGCAAGGCACTGTACCTTTTAGCCCCTCGCCTTCTCAGGAATGTGGCCTCAGCACAATGGGGGATGCATATGATCAAACTATCCCTAATCCAGTGCATTACTGTAGTAGGGGATATTAATTATTGGTATTTTGGGGCGTACCAATAATTAATATTCATAAATAGGCAAAACCCGCTTCCGCTAGTTCCGCCTATTTATGCCTAAGTGCTACTCTATTGCCTTTCACACGACCTAGAAGGGACTCAAAGTACACGTTAACACTACAATAAACACTGTACACTGTATTATAAATAATAACAATATTTATTATTTATCAACAATACAGTACAATAAAAACCTAGCTACACTACACAATCCCGTTAACTCCAACCACGTTACTTACTAAACAAAACACACACACACACACACACTTATAGAGCAGCCCTCCCCAACCTAAACTAATTACTGTCCCTGGAAAGTAAATGGTTCAATAACAGCAACAGGGCATAACAAGGGGTTTTGGCAGGGAAGAGGTTAATTCATGGCAGCAGGGGTTTAGTATGGATTATTACAGGGCCAAGGGAGTATTGCTGGGGTGTAAGGGGTTAAAGGCAGGGGTAAGGGTCCAGGCAGGGCTGGAAATCAAGGGTTATTGCAGGGGTTAGGGTCCAAGCAGGGCAGGGGTTAATTGCAGGGGTTCTGGGGATCAGCAGGGGCCTACAGGGCAGGGGTCCACAGGGCAGGCAAAGCGGCAGGGGTTAATTGCAGGGGTTATGGGGATCAGCAGGGGTCCACAGGGCAGGGTGGTGGTACTCAGCCTTCCGGGGTCCCCAGGGATGTTGCTGCTCGTTGTCTAAGGGGTGTTGCTCGTTGTAGGGGATGATCCTCGCTGGTGGTCTTCTCTGCTGGGGAGGCACGGCTCAACTGAAGAGCGCAGCGCGATCGGGTTATTTAAACCCGGTCGCGCTCGCTGCCGGCGAGCGAGCGCGCCGGCAGCTGTGTGCACGAGCGCCGGCGCGGTGCTATGACGTCACCGCGCCGACGCGCGCTGTTTCCCGGGCGGAGGATCTCTTTGATCCTCCGCCTGGGGAGCGCACTGTATCTCCGGCGTTTGTAATTACAAGCGCCGGAGGTACGCGCCATGCAGGGACAGGGAAACCTATTGTTTCCCTGTCCTGTTAATTGCCCCCAGCAGCGCTGAGGGTAATTAACAGAAGGGACAGAAGATCATATCGATCTTCTGTCCCTTTGAAGTACCTGGGACTGGACTAATTAGTCCAGTCCCAGGTCTCCAGCTATCCCCAGCAGATGGCCATTGTCCATCTGCTGGGGGCTATAGGGGGGGGGGGCACCCTGGTTATTACATGTATATAGATACATGTACATAACTGGGGATTATGTACATGCATCTATATAGTACTGGATGATAAAGGGGACATTATAACAGGGGGCATATAAGGCAAGGGGGCATAAACAGGGGGCAATGAATAAAGGGGGCATTATTATAATATATATATATATATATATATATATATATATACATATATATATATATGTATATATATATATATATATATATATGATATATATAAGTATATAGATATAGGTGCATGCTGCTGGGGGCACATGCACACATATCTATACATATATACATATAGATAGAGCACCTGGTGGATATACACATCCACCAGGGCTAAAAGCCTATAACACCGTAGGGCCACAGACCCTCAATTTGGGGCCACCCATATATGTATATACCTAGGGGTATATACATATATTATAGGCTACACCCACACTTCCTTCTACAATCCCCCTGTTGTCGAGAACACGACAAATTAAAATGGGACGGAAGTGTGGGGATACATTTGCCTCCTCCCCCCAACACAACGGATACCAGTTCAGGATGGACTGAAGAATGATTCGGTCCTTAGGTACTGAGACATCACCCCTCGTGGTTACGCGACTTCTTCCCTGCCCTTCACCGTAACCTGACGTCTCCGTCCACCGATCAAACTATCCTCTTCTTCTCTCGGTCGTCTCCCTCAGTCGTCTTTAGTTGTTCGGACTTCTGGGATGGCACACCATTGTCTCTAAGCAGCCGCTACTCCCACAGTCTTCTTCAAGTGGTCGGACTTCGGGGATGGCTTCACCCTCACATCTGGGTAGTGATGGTCTTTAAGCCTCAGCTCTTCCCACTGTCGTCTTTTGTTGATTGGACTCTGGGATGGCTCTGCTCGCGATCTTCAGGTGGTGTCGGTCTTCCAGTATCGGCTGCTCCCACTGCCTTCTCTTTGTCGATTGGACTCTGGGACAGCTTCACTCTTCAGTCTCTAGGCCGATCCACGTAGCACAGGTGGACGGCCTCCTTTATCACTTTTCCTCCCGACACTTCTTATCTTGCTTGCAGATTCTGTCTTTGAGGAAGTTCTTTCATGGACAGAAACACAGGTCTTTACAAGGCAGGTCAGACTTTCCGGAGGGTGAGGTGATGTCCAAGTACCTAAATTCTAACTGCGGGAATAAACACCGCACTAACTGTCATTCAGTCCATCCCTTATGAACTGTACCATTCATAGGGTTGGAGTGGCAAATATTTTACAGAAGGGACCTGTCCCTAACGTGCCCTATTCTTTTCCCCACACACATACGGAAAACCACATGTACACCCATCCCCCTGAATAGCAAATAATATACATAAAATGCATATAATATACTCTACTATGGGGTTTCAGGATGGTGATGGTACTACATCCTGAACCCTCATAGGATCAAAAGTAGTCCCCGGCTCCAGGACTTCACAGGAGTTATGTCCTGAGCCATTTTCTCCGGTCATCTTCGTGATGTTCTATCTGGTTCTGGGGTGATAGTCCACAAGTCTCTTGCACAGTCCCATCCAGAACCAGACGAACCATCACCGGATTCATCAAAAAGAAAGGACGTGACCTTGGCTGAACCGTCATTCCCACCAGGACACGTCCGTCTTCTTAGTCTATCAATGCTCCAGCCGGATCGCTTCTTCGTTCTTGTAGACTCTTGAAGATCTCGGCCAAAACTGAGCGGGATCCTCAGGAGCCAAACGATAGTGTCGGGGGGGGGTGGGGACCATCCAGTTCCTTCCTTGTCATCCTCTGGGTACTTTCTTATCGTCCTATGGTATTATTCCTAGGATAGAAGAAAATACCCAGCGCTCCTGAGGGATTTCTCCCCTCATGGCGCCTTTTTAGTGGCATACTTCCATCACCAATACCCTTGACCCATGTGATGAGAAAAGGCATTGGGTTGACCTTCATCCAACAGGACCCCTCGTTATCCTAACACAGGTGTAAGAACACCGAACCTTCAGAGGATCCCATCCTCTGCTGCACATCCCTCTGAACCAACAGATAAGGATGGCCACCCTAATAGGTTAGGATCACCGAGGGGAGCTATGGACGAAGCACCATCTTTTTTTTTTTCATGATGACACGGCATCCCTGTCTCACTCATGTGTTTCCAGTCTGACTTCCCCCTGTTATCCTGTGTTGTGGAGGTCAGCAATATCCGTGGCAAGGATCTTGCCTTGGGTCTGCAGGACTCCACAACACAAAAACACAGGTCACACTCTGTCGTCGACCACCCGGCGTCCAATCTCAGTCAGGGCTATGCCGCCTGTCTGGACTAGAAAGTGATTGCACAGTGCAACGTCACACTGATCCGTGTGCCCATATTGCCTGTCCGCAATCCACTCCCTGCCCCGATCAGAGCATAACACCGCCCCACTGAAAACCCTGAGCAGAACAGTGCTACCTGTCTCGATCTGAGGCCCTGGCTGCCCAGAGTAATCATCACACTGCACCGTGTACCGATGTTACCTGCTCGCAAACCAACACCTTCCTCAGTCCACAGTATAGCACTGCTCTACCCACAGTAGACACCAGAATGAACCAAAACAGATGCTACCGGACTCATAGCAGGGGATGCAAATTACAAAAATCAGCAAAGCTGAACACACATGTAAACCAGGACTACCGCCATCAACATTGAAACATACAAACAGGTAACACAGGACACAGACATACACAGGGAACGAACGATGTAACAAATAGCACAGGGGTATCAAACATTCTCTAGCCCATATTGGCCATTTTGACCCCTCAGCACCTGATGAGGCGTCCGCTGAGTGGTGACTCTTTTATGGCCAATCTGACTAGTCCCAACTGTACAGTTTGTTACCGGGATTGTCTTACTGGACACATTGCAATGACTTGCACAAGGGCAATTCCTTGCAATGTGTCCTTCGTTCCCACACCTAAAACACCTAATTGGTCTTTGTGTCCTATACTTACCTGTCCTGCAGTGTTTCGCTATATGACCTAAGCCAGCACATGCAAAACACCTGATGTCCGCCCTGCATGGCTTAGGTCCGTCCACACTGCAGTCGTGCTCCCTTCTCCTATACTGTTCCATTCTCAGGGACGCACTTCTCACAGTATTTCTATTACAACAAATCGTTGGACTCTTTTTTTCTATCTGAACAGGCTCAAATTTAGGTATATTTGGCCTGTTACAGATATCTCTCCCCCCTTTTTGCCCTGAACAGGGCAAAATTTTTGGAGAGTCTGGCCCTGTCTTTACCGAAAAAGAAAGGGCCGGTACCAATTTTGAAAAGTTACTGATGACTTGTTGCATGCCGGTCATCAAGCGAGACCTTACAGCAACCTCATCATTTAGTTTGGCGAGAGTCACGGTAGTAGAGGCAGCCCGCTCCTTGAAGGCCTTGATCTCAGCATAAGACTGAGTCAACTGAGCCTCAATTTCCTCCTTTTGCCTCTGCAACTCTACCAACTGTGACTCTATTTTAGCCACTTGCGTATCTCGGTCAGCAGAAGACTGCACATTCACTGCCAGCTGTGTCCGCAATGCCGAAACCTGCTGCACATTACTGGCACAGCACTGGCAATGAATGGTCGGAGGAAATGTCTCCGCTGACTGAGAAACTAGCGCAACATGCTCCGGCTTCCAAATGCTATCCTCAAATGTATACACAAGTTTGGCTAGCATTTGGAGTCGCCTCGAATCCTTGTTCAATATCATCCGTTTGTTGACACAGAGCTTGTCATAACTACAAGTCTGTGCCAACAAATCGGACCACAACATTTCTGTGGAGGTGTATGAGGTGGGGAGGATGGGATTGAAAGTGCTCTTCTTAGCTAGGTGTAGCAGTGTGGAGAAGTCCATACTCACTTTTTTGGAGGTCGCCATCTTCTCTGGAGCTGGTTCCAGTTGTCCTTTGGTTGCTGCCTGGAGAAGGTCCTGTAGTATCCGGAACGCCTTCTCCCGTCCAGCTGGACTTCTTTGGCACAGTCCACCGGCGATGGTCCTCTCTTGGTGATAGTATGGATCTTCTTCCTTGGCTCTCGTGTACGTTGTTTTTTTTTCGTATCGTGTAAGTGCAACAGAAAAATAGTTAAACACAAATTAAAACCAAAAGATCTAGGTTCTTTTGCGAAAGATTTTGCACCGTATTTAGCTTTGACTTGAGAAATCGCATTACCTGTCCGAATTACCAGGCCCTTGGACGCACAGAAACCACTGTCCACGTCCCTATTGCCTGGCTAATTCACAGAATAAGCGAATTCCCTATGTTGTCGCCAAATACGGATACAAGGTCTACGCAGGGGGCTGGCTCGCCAATGTAGTAGGGGATATTAATTATTGGTATTTTGGGGCGTACCAATAATTAATATTCATAAACAGGCAAAACCCGCTTCCGCTAGTTCCGCCTATTTATGCCTAAGAGCTACTCTATTGCCTTTCACACGACCTAGAAGGGACTCAAAGTACACGTTAACACTACAATAAACACTGTACACTGTATTATAAATAATAACAATATTTATTATTTATCAACAATACAGTACAATAAAAACCTAGCTACACTACACAATCCCGTTAACTCCAACCACGTTACTTACTAAACAAAACACACACACACACACTTATAGAGCAGCCCTCCCCAACCTAAACTAATTACTGTCCCTGGAAAGTAAATGGTTCAATAACAGCAACAGGGCATAACAAGGGGTTTTGGCAGGGAAGAGGTTAATTCATGGCAGCAGGGGTTTAGTATGGATTATTACAGGGCCAAGGGAGTATTGCTGGGGTGTAAGGGGTTAAAGGCAGGGGTAAGGGTCCAGGCAGGGCTGGAAATCAAGGGTTATTGCAGGGGTTAGGGTCCAAGCAGGGCAGGGGTTAATTGCAGGGGTTCTGGGGATCAGCAGGGGCCTACAGGGCAGGGGTCCACAGGGCAGGCAAAGCGGCAGGGGTTAATTGCAGGGGTTATGGGGATCAGCAGGGGTCCACAGGGCAGGGTGGTGGTACTCAGCCTTCTGGGGTCCCCAGGGATGTTGCTGCTCGTTGTCTAAGGGGTGTTGCTCGTTGTAGGGGATGATCCTCGCTGGTGGTCTTCTCTGCTGGGGAGGCACAGCTCAACTGAAGAGCGCAGCGCGATCGGGTTATTTAAACCCGGTCGCGCTCGCTCCCGTGCTCCCGCGCTGCCGGCGAGCGAGCGCGCCGGCAGCTGTGTGCACGAGCGCCGGCGCGGTGCTATGACGTCACCGCGCCGACGCGCGCTGTTTCCCGGGCGGAGGATCTCTTTGATCCTCCGCCTGGGGAGCGCACTGTATCTCCGGCGTTTGTAATTACAAGCGCCGGAGGTACGCGCCATGCAGGGACAGGGAAACCTATTGTTTCCCTGTCCTGTTAATTGCCCCCAGCAGCGCTGAGGGTAATTAACAGAAGGGACAGAAGATCATATCGATCTTCTGTCCCTTTGAAGTACCTGGGACTGGACTAATTAGTCCAGTCCCAGGTCTCCAGCTATCCCCAGCAGATGGCCATTGTCCATCTGCTGGGGGCTATAGGGGGGGGGGGCACCCTGGTTATTACATGTATATAGATACATGTACATAACTGGGGATTATGTACATGCATCTATATACTACTGGATGATAAAGGGGACATTATAACAGGGGGCATATAAGGCAAGGGGGCATAAACAGGGGGCAATGAATAAAGGGGGCATTATTATAATATATATATATATATATATACATATATATATATATATATATATATATATATATAGGATATATATAAGTATATAGATATAGGTGCATGCTGCTGGGGGCACATGCACACATATCTATACATATATACATATAGATAGAGCACCTGGTGGATATACACATCCACCAGGGCTAAAAGCCTATAACACCGTAGGGCCACAGACCCTCAATTTGGGGCCACCCATATATGTATATACCTAGGGGTATATACATATATTATAGGCTACACCCACACTTCCTTCTACAATTACAAAGAAGACTTTGTTAAACCAGGTATTATTAAAGAGACAGAATTATAGGGGACAGAACAAATCAGTACTTCAAAATACCCTACAACACAGGGTCAATGTTAAATTTTTCTGGTATTTAGTTTATCCTTATACATTGCCTTCATAGTACATGTGCATGAAAATGGATCTGTAAAAGTTATGTGCAAAAAATCTGAGTTTTTACATATTCATTCTTGCTGAAATAGGACCCGTCACCTCTCCTGACGTGGCTGTTTTAGTGCTGTTTTACTACTTGCATTCCCCAAGCATTGACAAATTTTGTGCTATTTTGAACTCTATGTTGTGCTGTTCCTCTATTATTACTGATTGAAGCTTATGAATGAATTGCTAATTGGGTGTAACCAGTTGAGGGTATGTCCCTGCGCAGTCTGACGCTACACATATAGTTCTACTAGTATAAGACTGGATAGAAGTGCACCCCCAACTGGTAACTCCCAATGGCAATTCATTTATAAATATGGAGAAGGCATAATAGAGGAATGGCATGACATAAGTCATAAGATTAGTTGCTCCAGAAATGTAATTCATGTGGAATACAATTATCTGCTAAAGGACATGTCAGAAAACATGACAGGTCCTCTAACTGGTTATATATCAGTTATGTAATTATTGCTCTTTTATTATCACAACCTTTTTTGGCGCTATGCATCATTTATAATGTCATTTCAGACAGAAACCATGAAACTTCAGTCATCAAATGATTTTCTTCACCGAGCAAATAAGGTATGTCTGTTTCCCTTAAAGTATGTCTGAAAGTAATTTGACATTTCAAGGGGATTCCTTAATTGTTTGAAATACTGTATGTTGGATAGTGTGTTGCTATAGAGGGAGGTATTTTTTTTTTGCAGTCCAATATCCAAATTAACCATAGCATGCGTTTGGTGAAGACCAATCAGACCAGCAGATGATTCGCAAAAACTAGCCCGAAGAATGAAGAATATCCAGCATATGATTTAGGCTAGTTTCACACAAACGTTGTGTCTTGCGGTCCGCAAATTGTGGATCCGCAAAAAAAACGGATGGCGTCCGTATGGAATCCGTTTTTTTTTGCGGATCCATTGTAACAATGCCTATCCTTGTCCTATTTTTTTTTTTTGCGGGCTACGGAACGGACATACAGGTGCGGACAGCAGTATTTTTTGCGGACCTATAGAAATGAATGGGTCCGCATTTTATCAGCAAAAAATGCGAATCGGAGCCCGCAAAAAATACTGTCGTATGAAAGAGGCCTTATTCTGAGATTTATTTAGTTTAGATAGAACTCATATTCAGGGAATTGAGCATCCTTTGTCCAGTTAAAAAAAAACATATAGCCACCCATAGACATATATCTATTATAGAGGGCCTGAAACACCGCTGATCAGCTACAGCTGCCTTAAATTTTTGACATTCACTTCCAGGCCTGTACAAACTTTGTGTTTGAAAAACACAAAAGGGTGAGCCTATTCCTATAAATAGGACACATCAGTTTGAGACTATAATCTCTCATATAAAGTAACAGATGTTTTGTGTAAAATTCAGATTGTTAAATCACATCACATTGACATTAACACCAAATGCCACTTTACTCTGTATCTGTGTAGTGTGGCATGCAGGTAAACCAACTGTTAGGGAAGTGGATGGGCATATCCTGAGGGAGTTATCCTGGCAGTCTCCTGGCCTTCACCCTTAAGCCATAGGATACCAGAGGTTTTTTGTTTTTCCGTTTTCATTTTTCTTCCCTATCTTCCTTGAGCCATAACTTTTTTTTATGTTTCCGTTCACATAGCTGTATGAAGGCTTATTTTTTTTGCAGAACTTTTTACTGCAGCCATTAATTGTGGCATAAAATGTAGTGGAACTACCAAACACAGAGGTCCCCTTGGAGAGATTCTCGGAGTACTAATAAGTACAAAAACTATTTAATCAAATCGATTAACAAAAGCCCCTTTAGGGATCCTCCAACTTAAACACTAAAACTTAACCTTTATTAAGAAATATTAAATATACATCACACTAACAAGAAGGATAATTAAAATTATCAGTTGTTGAAACCTCTGTCACTAATTCACAACCAGATTCCGACTGGTATATTTCCTATCTGGGGAATGTGATGAGGTGGTGGGGATGATTGTATGGGGATATCCTACAGATTTGTAATTTCATGGGCCAGCCTTGGACCATTAATGCCTGTGGGATTCTCACACAACTAGTGATGTTGGGGCTATTTTGTTAATATTTTTATTCTTGTTTTTTTATATTTTATTTGTTGTTTTTATTTATATATAAAAGATAGAATGGCGTGCAAGAGTGAACACACTGTTTCTTTTTTCAGCCTACTAGTTTATATTCATAACGTGAATGAGGCCGGAGTGATCAAGATTTATTTATCTCGAGTGAAGATTGGGTGCCTGCTAATATCAGTCAGTTAAAGGTTTCACTCACCGATGCAGGATAATTCTCTATAATAGACATGCACACAGCCCTCCTCTACTTTGCATACCTCCGTGTGAATTGGCACTGAAGCGTTATACCTCTGTGCCAGTACGCACTGGACTAGTATGCTTCCTCTAACCTCTTGTCCCTTAAACTGACAAGGGTTATAGTCCCACCCCAATCAAACACGCTCACGGCACTGCACTGAACCGCGTGGCTTGTAGACTGCTCATATACACGCAAGTTTGTTTGCTCCACAATCCTAATCTCTCTGTAACAGGCTTGAGACTCAAAGCGTGACCCTATTTACTGCCCCAAACACACCTCTCACATTCCTCCTAAGTTCAACAACTGGGTAAAACAAGCACACTATCACCCTCCCGACATGTTTCACCGCACCTGGCGGCTTCGTCAGGGGAAAAGGGTATACGGCGCGCGGGGCGCCCCACCTCCCTATTTATTGGTTCCTTATTACCTCCCCTCTTTAGCAATAGCCAAAGCCAGTTAGGGTCTGCAGATTGATGGCAGCAATAACCGTATAACGCTGCAGAGCGTAACATACCGTCAGCTTGTCAGCAGAATAATCCAATAACGCTCCATTATCTAGTAACAGATGGGTGGAACCTGCCCTAGGTGGCCAATGTATCCATCTCTATAATATAATATCTGCTACATGATGTTTATTTGTAACAATCCAATAGTAATTAGTAAAATATGCGCTAGAGTTACTGTGGTCACAACCTACATCGGAGATAATTCTCTCAGATACTAATGCACAAAATGTAATCTAGATCTAATGGGTGCAGGCTTACTGAAAAAAAAAATATATATGTGGCTAGTTGCTGTTTATGTTTCATTAACCCTTCCATGAACCTCCAGCGGGATGTTGTGATCCCAGCATCTATTTTAATTTTATATCATAGTTTTTAAGACACAAATTAATCTAAATTATAATGGAAAGGTTAAACCAGGTTATCAGCCTTATGATGGTACTATATGAAACTACTGCAAGCAAGCCACTGATAATGGGCTTTTTCGGTCACAGTGATACCCAGGATGTTTATATTTATTGTTATTTAGGTTTTTGTTTTGTTTTTTATACGGAAAGGGGGTGATTTTAACTTTTATATTTTTTATATATTTTTTAACATTTTATTTTAATTTTCTGTGATAATTTTAAGGCTTATATATGAGCCTATACATTTATGTTTTTTAATTTTTAATTTTGAACTATTAGGGATTTTTCAAAATGCTATTTTAAGTGAATTTTGCTCATTTCTTATCCTGGCCTGCCATCTGGTGGCCAAAACAATAATTGCAGCATGAACACTGTAAGCCTCATCAGCGAGGCTTACAGTGTTCACCACAACTACCTATGCCCGGATTGGCCACACGGGGCATTAATTGTTTTTGCGACGTTAACACATGCACGTTTGTTAGCCAGTGTGGTGGACCGGACACAGGGAATAGGTAAGTATGAATATTGTTGGAGAACCCCTTTAACCCATTCCTGACGCAGTGATTTTGCATTTTCGTTTTTCATTCCCTGCCTTCCCAGAGCCATACCTTTTTTTTTTATTTGTACTTTCTAATTGCATCATTTTATATTGCATACAATGTAGTGGGTAGCTGGAAAAAATTCCAGATGGGGTGTAAATGGAGATAAAATGCACAGCATGACATAGGAGGCACCAAGGAGAACTGCAAAGGCGGACAGCAGGTAAGTATTCATCTTCTGCTCAGAGAGGCAAGCTACTGACACTTGACAAAATGTCATTATTCCTGGAGAACCCCTTTAAGACCCCTTCTTCAGACATGTGCTAAGCACATTTAAACCACCATTTTATAGGTCAAACCCTAACAATGAAAACAATATTAAAATTTCATAATGTGCAATATAAAACATGCACATAAGGCCTCACACACCCGACTGTAGGTGGCCTGTGCCCGTATTGTGGTCCTCAAACAGTGGGTCCACAATATACGCGAACCCTATCATGTATGTGGACCCATTCACTTGAATGGGTCTGCAATCCGGGAGATGCAGTGCGGAACGGAGGTAGCACCACGGAGTGCTATGTGGGTTTTCTGTCCGTGCCTCTGCACCGCAAACCTTTGAGGTGCAGGCCCCATTCAAGTGAATGGGTCCGCGTCCGCAGACGGCGGGAACATAGTCGGTGCCTGTGCATTTCGACACGGGCATGGCTGGCAGTTTTAGGGTTACATCATTGCTTGTGTGTGACGTCTTATCCTGACAATACCATACAAACTTGACCTTAACACTGGTGAGGGCTGTCTTAGATTATTATATTTACATATAGTCAATTGACTAGTGATAGCCCGTCTTGCACCTGTGTCTATATCATGCTACTAAGACGTAACTTTTAGTCCCTCAAACACTGCCCCCGACATGTTTCACCACCTCCGTGGCGTCTTCAGGGGTTTAGGGCAGTGAGTGTTTGTGGGCATTGCCCTCTGGCTTTAAAGCCTCCTATGGCGACAGTTTATGACTCTTACCAATGATCTTGAACTTTGCCTCCTCTGTCTCCACCTATTTTTATTTCTCTTCCTCTGAAAGACCTATGTCTTTTTCGCTCTACTCCCTGACGTATTAACTACTACATAGTTGGCGCTGTGTTATGCGTCATCTTTTCTCATTGCGTACGTAATCTCGCATAATTATCGAGATCTTGCGCATGCGTACGCTCTTAGTCTCTATTCTGCACCAACATTGTAGTACGCATGTCTGAGGACCATAGCGAACTATTTATTCGCTCGCTGATCATCTCCACTTTGATAGGCTAATGCCTTCGCTGCTTGTCCTACCAAATTCATACGCTACTTAATCTTCTTTATATTGCACCTAGCTGCCATCACTGCCAAATAATATGGCTTTTTGTTTAATAGCCTACATCTTTATTTACTTTATCTAATTTTCTCAAGAGGGGAGGGGGGGTCCAACCTAATGTGTTTGTGTATAACTTCTTTATTTTATTTTTATCAATATAGTTATCTACTTCTTGGCAGCGAAAGGGGGCCTCATTTGTTAAGGAGATCAGTAGGGGAGGGGAGGGGAAGGTAGGAGATTGACTATTGTTTTATTTTATTTCTATTTTCCCGATTATTTGACTTATTTTTGAAGGTGGGCAACATTGTTTATTAAAGCTAATTTCCTTCTCTTCTAAATACTTATTGTATCTACATAATTTATAGTTATTTTGCAGCTTTTATAAAAACCCTTCATTCAGGCCTTGCGGAGATAGACTTTAGTCGATAAATCCAAAGGGCTTCCTCTTGTTGTAATCTTTTATTGATGTCTCCCTGTCTTGGGCCTGTTGTTAGTTTAGTTATACCCCAGATTTTTATCGTACTATCGTCTCCTTTATGTACTTTCTGCATATGTCTCTTCAGTGTTTTGTCTCCCTCTGTGTTTAGACTGCTAAGATGTTTGGATATTCTCCTTCTTAATTCTTGAGTTGTTTTCCCAATATATAATTTTGGACATCCACATTGAATGGCATAAACTACACCTGCCGTTTTGCAGTTAATGTATTGTTTAATTTTATATTTTTTTCCGTCTACTGGGTTCTCAAACTCTTTTTTTTTTTTAACATTATTTTTATTAGAATTTTGGCATTTAAGCAAAACAATGAAACATTTCCGCTGACAGCAGATAAGGTACATAATTGAAAACAAAAGAAAATAATAATCATGACAAAGATAAGTCAAGAACACATACAGTACATTGTATGAAGATAAGTAGCCCAATTCTGGTAGAATTATTTATATATTCTATCATGACAGTGACCATAACAGATTGAGAGATATTCAGTGAGACAAACTGTGATAATGAGTGATAATGAGTCTGACCGGTAACCTCGAGACAACACAAGGAAAAACATCAGAACAGCCTCTCGGGGAGATAGCAATATTGAGATGATAACCAAACGTCCCACCTGCGTTTGAGATCTAGCAAACATCCCCTCATACCAGCAGTTATTATTTACTTCTCTGATCACTCTTTGAATAGAAGGGAGATCTGTTTTCTTCCAGCAGAATGCAATTTTTAGTCTGGCAGTGAATAAAATATGTGCAATTATAGTTTTTAAATGATAGGGAAAGGTAGAAATACCAATGGTCAATAATGCAAGCAGAGGGGATGAAACGACTCGAAAGTTGCACAGGTCGGATATCAGGCCAAACACCGCTGTCCAAAAGGGAGTTAGTTCAGTACAAGACCACCAAACATGTATGTAAGTACCCACACATGTCTGACATCTCCAACAAGTAGAAGATATATCAGGAAATATCCTGCTTAAATAAACCGGGGTGTAGTACCAATTGTAAAATATCTTCCTGGCATTTTCCAGGTGGCTGATATTTTTGGAAAGTTTAGAAGCAACAGTGAAGGACTCAACCCACTGGTCTTGTGATATGGAAATCTGGAGGTCAGTTTGCCATCTGTCTTTTACAAAGGTAATAGAGTCACCAAGGGAGTTCTTGAGAGATTGGTAACCTTTGGAGACAAACTCTTTAATTGCCAGCATTTTTTTGCAAAAAACGCAGTCTCCACACGGATAGGATCCCACTGTCGAGAGCCATGTTTGTTTTTGTGGTTTATTCCACGGAAAATGACTATGAACCAAGCTTTCTTTTAGGTTCTTGCCTCTCCTGTAAGTTATTGATGGGTATGATGGAATTACCTCTACCAAATCCATATCAGTTTTCAGGATATTCCAATACTTTCCTAATATCTGTTTGACTTTTTGATATTGGACATCATATGTACCTATACATCGTATTAGAGAATTGTCTTTACGTTTGGTGTTATTTAATAGATTATTACAATCCATTGCTTTAGCTCTTCTGTATGCTCTATGAAGCACCTTTTTGGGATATCCACGAGATAAAAATCTCTCATATAGTACTTTGCTTTCCTTTTCGAATGCTTTCTCACTAGAACAGTTTCTCTTGGCACGTAAGTATTGTCCCACAGGAATGCCTTTCTTGATGGGCAAGGGATGGTAGCTCTGCCAGTGCAACAGATTGTTTGTTGCTGTCGGCTTCCTGTAAACTTCTGTTTGGATTGTCCCGTCAGGCTGCAGGACAAGAGTCAAATCTAAAAAGTTAATGGTGGTCTCATGGATTTCCGCTGTGAACTTTAATCCCAATTTATTTTTATTAAGAAGCTCCGTAAACTGATGAAACTCATTAGTGGTGCCCTCCCATAAAATTAACACGTCATCTATATAACGTCCCCAAAAAGTGATGTGTTTTGTGAATTTGACAAATAAATCAGTGAATACTTCTCGTTCTTCCCATTTCGTACCCATAGCTGTCCTGGTAACTTGTAGGTAATATTGTCCATCAAATAAAAAATAATTGTGTTGCAACAAAAATTCCAATAAGGTGAGTATAAATGAATTGTGCTCTTGATGCGTATTATTTAAGCACACGATTGCGTTCCTCGTGTGCTTAAATAATATTTGACAGCTTGTAATCCCAATTGGTGCTGTATACTTGTGTAAAGAGCTTCAACGTCTAAACTCGCCAGCTTAGTAGTTGTATTGACTTGTATGTCCTGCACCCTGACAAGGACATCACTAGTCAATTGACTATATGTAAAATAATAATCTAAGACAGCCCTCACCAGTGTTAAGGTCAAGTTTGTATGATATTTATAGAATTAAGGGGCAAACCCTTTATGGACGACCTGAGCTAAAATTGCAGCAGTTAAATATTGTACGAGTATGGCAGGTTTTTTATCTACCCAAATAAATACACAGAGTATATTAGCGGCGGCTAACAAAGTGTTCTCAACAGAAAATTTACCAATAAATGTATTGGATATAAACCAAGCTTTCAAAGAGTTAAACAAAACATATAAAAACAATGTAAGGTCCATATGGGAAATAACTAGTCTAGAAACTTACTTACAACAGAATATTGTGTATAGGGGGATGCGAATTAATATCATACCAAATTTACATCAGCAGGATTCCGAATTTATAAAAGGCTGGGAACAACTATTAACAGAAAATTCTTTGCGCATGCAAGCCTATTTGCTGGAGTATGAAAAAAAGCACCTAACTAAAGTGTCACTGCAATTAGAAAAAGCAATAAAAGAGATACAGAGTTTCCGTACACAATCAGAGTTTGGACAATTGGAGATTAGACTGCAAAAAAATATTGATAGTTTACAAAGTGAGATAAAAGAGAGAAAGCATTGGAAATATAACTGAGATAAAAGAGATTTTGAAACATGCCAAATATATCTCAAAAATACAAGACGTCAAACAGGAGTCAACTTTAATAGTAGACGGAATTACACTAGTATCTCAGAATCAGAAACTTCTGAATCAGAAAGTAGCAGTTATCACTTTAGAACAGGTGCCAAGCGAAAAACCAAAAATAAGGCAAGTCCACCACAGAGAAAATATAATATTGAAAATCAGAAAGTATGTCCAACAAACATCAATAAAAAAAATTCAAGACACAACAGACAAAAAGAAGGACCACAAATGTTTCCCCAGGCTCCTTCTGTATCCTTATGTATGCCCTCTTCACAGCTAGCCAGTGCATAAAACATGTCGGCAACTATGGGGACCCCACAGCAGCATTTTTTGGTACCGGGCATCCAACTGAGAGATCGGGACAAATGGGGATATCAACAACAAAAAACATAACCACTAAAGGAGCTAGTGATGAACTACAAATTGTCAACATATCACAAACTATTCTCGATTCAGAACATGAAAACCTTATTAAAAAAGGTTTATCATTTACACCAGTACCGCCCTTTGATTGCTTCACATGGATAAAGGATGTCAATTTATTTGCACGAAAATTAGCGTTACATAAAGAATTGAAGGAAAAAGAGAAAACAGACACTTTTTCATATAAGGAAAAAAAAAGCAATATCAATGCTGGAAGAATTACAAAAAGAACATATGGGAGAAATAATTATACCAACAGCTCCATTCAGCAATATGACCCCACAGTCCACATTTACCCCACCATTCAGTAAATATGGTAATATTCAGACTTTTGTGGACTTAGTGACACAAGAACTTCAAAAAATTAAAACGAGAAAGTCTAATGTAGGACACAATCTGAGTAAAAAGGAGAAGGAAGTATTACAAATACTTATGAAAAATGGAGATTTAGAAATAAAACCCAACAATAAAGGGGGAAATGTGGTACTTATGGACAAAAAAGATTATCATAATATGGCAATGAACTTGCTAAAGTATGAGCAAACATAGAAAAAATTAACATCCAATCCCACTGTTAAGTATACACTAGAATTAAAAGAAATATTGCAGAAAGCAAAAGAAAAAAGTCTTATCACAAAAGAGGAATTTAAAGTCCTCTATAATCCAAAACCAACAGTGGCGACTTTTTATGCGATCCCTAAAGTGCATTTGTCCCTTGTCTAAGTTCGTATATTAAGGACACAAAGGATGTCCTTGTCAGGCTGCAGGACATACAAGTCAATACAACTACTAAGATGGCGAGTTTAGACGTTGAAGCTCTTTACACAAGTATACAGCACCAATTGAGATTACAAGCTGTCAAATATTATTTAAGCACACGAGGAACGCATCAAGAGCACAATTCATTTATACTCACCTTATTGGAATTTTTGTTGCAACACAATTATTTTTTATTTGATGGACAATATTACCTACAAGTTACCGGGATAGCTATGGGTACGAAATGTGCACCGAATTTTGCAAATCTTTTCTTAGGGTGGTGGGAAGAACGAGAAGTATTCACTGATTTATTTGTCAAATTCACAAAACACATCACTTTTTGGGGACGTTATATAGATGACGTGTTAATTTTATGGGAGGGCACCACTAATGAGTTTTATCAGTTTACGGAGCTTTTTAATAAAAATAAATTGGGATTAAAGTTCACAGCGGAAATCCATGAGACCACCATTAACTTTTTAGATTTGACTCTTGTCCTGCAGCCTGACGGGACAATCCAAACAGAAGTTTACAGGAAGCCAACGGCAACAAACAATCTGTTGCACTGGCAGAGCTACCATCCCTCGCCCATCAGGAAAGGCATTCCTGTGGGACAATACTTATGTGCCAAGAAAAACTGTTCTAGTGAGAAAACATTCGAAAAGGAAAGCAAAGTACTATATGAGAGATTTTTATCTCGTGGATATCCCAAAAAGGTGCTTCATAGAGCATACAGAAGAGCTAAAGCAATGGATCGTAATAATCTATTAAATAACACCAAACGTAAAGACAATTCTCTAATACGATGTATAGGTACATATGATGTCCAATATCAAAAAGTCAAACAGAAATTTGGAAGTATTGGAATATCCTGAAAACTGATGTGGATTTGGTAGAGGTAATTCCATCATACCCATCAATAACTTACAGGAGAGGTAAGAACCTAAAAGAAAGCTTGGTTCATAGTCATTTTCCGTGGAATAAACCACAAAAACAAACATGGCTCTCGACAGTGGGATCCTATCCGTGTGGAGACTGCGTTTTTTGCAAAAAAATGCTGGCAATTAAAGAGTTTGTCTCCAAAGGTTACCAATCTCACAAGAACTCCCTTGGTGACTCTATTACCCTTGTAAAAGACAGATGGCAAACTGACCTCCAGATTTCCATATCACAAGACCAGTGGGTTGAGTCCTTCACTGTTGCTTCTAAACTTTCCAAAAATATCAGCCACCTGGAAAATGCCAGGAAGAATTTACAATTGGTACTACACCCCGGTTTATTTAAGCAGGATATTTCCTTACATACATGTTTGGTGGTCTTGTACTGAACTAACTCCCTTTTGGACAGGGGTGTTTGGCCTGATATCCGACCTGTGCAACTTTCGAGTCGTTTCATCCCCTCTGCTTGCATTATTGACCATTGGTATTTCTACCTTTCCCTATCATTTAAAAACTATAATTGCACATATTTTATTCACTGCCAGACTAAAAATTGCATTCTGCTGGAAGAAAACAGATCTCCCTTCTATTCAAAGAGTGATCAGAGAGGTAAATAATAACTGCTGGTATGAGGGGATGTTTGCTAGATCTCAGGTGGGACGTTTGGTTATCATCTCAATATTGCTATCTCCCCGAGAGGCTGTTCTCATGTTTTTCCATGTGTTGTCTCGAGGTTACCGGTCAGACTCATTATCACTCATTATCACAGTTTGTCTCACAGAATACCTCTCAATCTGTTATGGTCACTGTCATGATAGAATATATAAATATTCTACCAGAATTGGGCTACTTATCTTCATACAATGTACTGTATGTGTTCTTGACTTATCTTTGTCATGATTATTATTTTCTTTTGTTTTCAATTATGTACCTTAAATGCCAAAATTCTAATAAAAATAATGTTTAAAAAAAAAAGAGTTTGAGAACCCAGTAGACGGAAAAAAATATAAAATTAAACAATACATTAACTGCAAAGCGACAGGTGTAGTTTATGCCATTCAATGTGGATGTCCAAAATGATATATTGGGAAAACAACTCAAGAATTAAGAAGGAGAATATCCAAACATCTTAGCAGTCTAAACACGGAGGGAGACACAACACTGAAGAGACATATGCAGAAAGTACATAAAGGAGACGATAGTACGATAAAAATCTGGGGTATAACTAAACTAACAACAGGCCCAAGACAGGGAGACATCGATAAAAGATTACAACAAGAGGAAGCCCGTTGGATTTATCGACTAAAAAGTCTATCTCCGCAAGGCCTGAATGAAGGGTTTACGTTCGTATCGTTTTTATAAAAGCTGCAAAATAACTATACATTATGTAGATACAATAAGTATTTAGAAGAGAAGGAAATTAGCTTTAATAAACAATGTTGCCCATCTTCAAAAATAAGTCAAATAATCGGGAAAATAGAAATAAAATAAAACAATAGTCAATCTCCTACCTTCCCCTCCTCTCCCCTCCCCTACTGATGTCCTTAACAAATAAGGCCCCCTTTCGCTGCCAAGAAGTAGATAACTATATTGATAAAAATAAAATAAAGAAGTTATACACAAACACATTAGGTTGGAACCCCTTCTCTTGAGAAAATTAAAGTAAATAAAGATGTAGGCTATTAAAAACAAAAAGCCATATTATTTGGCAGTGATGGGAGCTAGGTGCAATATAAAGAAGATTAAGTAGCGTATGAATTTGGTAGGACAAGCAGCGAAGGCATTAGCCTATCAAAGTGGAGATGATCAGCGAGCGAACAAATAGTTCGCTATGGTCCTCAGACATGCGTACTACAATATTGGTGCTGAATAGAGACTAAGAGCGTACGCATGCGCGAGATCTCAATAATTATGCGAGATTACGTACGCAATGAGAAAAGATGATGCATAACACAGCGCCAACTATGTAGTAGTTAATACGTCAGGGAGTAGGGCGAAAAAGACAAAGGTAAGGTCCTATCAGAGGAAGAGAAATAAAAATAGGTGGAGACAGAGGAGGCAAAGTTCCAGATCATTGGTAAGCGTCATAAACCGTCGCCATAGGAGGCTTTAAAGCCAGAGGGCAATGCCCACAAACACTCACTGCCCTAAACCCCTGAAGACGCCACGGAGGTATTGAAACATGTCGGGGGGCAGTGTTTGAGGGAATTATTGTAATTGTCAGCGTTTCAGCAACACGGTACGCTATAAACAGAGGCAATATAGGCAGGGATACAGTCTGTTGGGAAGAGTATGGAGCCAGCGCGCGGCTGCCAGCCTGCTACAGACATAGAAAAACCAGCACAGTATATAGCAGACAAGCAGTACCTTGTTGCTGAGACACTGCAAATGTTAATATAGGGTTTATTATGCACATAAGATTGATGTTTTATATAAGTGAATAAAAGTTACGTCTTAGTAGCATGATATAGACACAGGTCCAAGATGGGCTATCACTTATCCTGACAATAACTCCCAGGACTTCTCGTTTTTCTTTATACTGAAGAGAGTTTTTAATGACATTGACTGTATGTTTGGGGTCGTTGTCCTGCCGCAGAAAAAATAGGAGCCTATCATAAACCTCCATGATGGTATTGCATTATGGATTAGTATCTACCCATATTTCTCAGCATTGAGGACACAATTAATACTGACCACATCCCTGACTCCAACTGCTGAAAACTTAGGTGCAGCAGATTAAACACACATACTTGGGGAAAAGGCAGATTTATAAAGAAAGGAAAAGGGATGTAGGCAAAGGTATCTCCTTTATTAATATACTTTTAAAATATGTATTTGAAAATTCTTTAAAATACAGCACTATATCCCAGCCATGCCGGGGATGCTGATTTTAATGTAACTACACCACTTTTTCTTATAATTTCCCCTTCCCCAAGTATGTGTTGTATAAACTAAATGGTGGTGTACGCCGGGTGTGGTGAAAGCAGGGGCGGACATACTGCCTGTGCAGCAGGTTCAGCTGCACAGGGGCCCAGAGAGGGAGGGGGGCCCTTTCCAGGGGGGGTTGTTGGGCACTGGTTAGGACTTACTGTGAAACTGCTGCCTGTTCTGGCTATACTCCAAAGCTGAAGGACCTTCCATGACATCACAGTCATGTGATCTTTTCAACACTGAAGTAGTGGTAGGACCTGTGATGAGGTCACCATCATGTGACCAGTGCAGAGAAAGGCAGCGCTGAGTGGAGACCTGTGGAATGAATGTGAGTACCAGAGAAATGCTGTGGTTCTCCCTATTATACCTCCTCCCTGCTTAGTGGGGGCGGGGGGGGGGATATGTCATTTAACTGGGACTGTATGTTTGATGGGCTGAAGGGAGGGGAAGGGTTTTAGTTACATGGGGCTGTATGTTATAGAAGATTGAGGGGAGATGACTGGTGCTATTTAAATGGGACTGGATATTATAGAAGTCTGCAGGGTAAAGAGTGATGGTATTTACATGGGACTGTGTGTTGGAGGGAGCTGAAGGAGGGGATTTAAGTTATTTACACGGACTGTATCATATAGAAGATTGGTGGGAGAGGACTGGTGTTATTTACATGGGACTGCATGGTATAGAAGACTGGTGGGAGGGGTATGGTGTTATTTACATGGGACTGCATGGTATAGAAGACTGGAGAGAGAGGAGTGATGCTATTTACATGGGAATGTATTGTATAGAAGACTGTAAGGAAGAGAGGTTATTTACATGGGACTGTATCATTTAGGAAACTGGTGGGAGAGAACTCGTGTTATTTACATGGGACTGCATGGTATAGAAGACTGGAGGGAGAGGACAGGCATTTTAATTTATGGGGGTACTACAGAAAATATTATAACTCTAGGGGGTATGGCAGGAGGAATTATAATTACAGGGGGCACTGCAGATAATATTGTAAATACTGTGGACAATGATGGCAGGCTTACTACTGAAAGCCCCATAGGAGTGCCTTATAGATTGGCATTATTTCTATTAGGGGTGCCTTATTAGTACTGAGGGCACTGTAGGGAGCCTTATTACCACTGGAGGTAATATGGGGAGGGGGGACTTCTGCCAGGCAGTGAGCCCAGTGACGTCACTGGCACTAATGGACGGGCTTTAGCGCCGCCCTAGCCTGTAAAGCCGCCCATCAGTGCCGGTGACGTCTCCGCTTAGTAGTGTAAAAATGTAAACAAAACAGCCCTTGCCCTTTGCTTTACAGTGCAGGCCAAGGGAGAGCAGTGGAGCATGAAATGTCAGAGGTGTTGAGTAGGGGGAGAAGGGGTTATATCTGAGGAAAGGGGAGGGGGGCCCAGGTACATTCCTTGAACAGGAGCCCTCTGTTGCCTGTGTCTGCCTTTGGGTGAAAGGAAAAGTAATTGGATCCCACAGCGAATACCCTGTAAACTAGCAGATGAAAGACACATCAGGTTTACTTCCCTGTGAAATCAGAAGATTTCTAGAAGTGCCATTAGGTCAGAACTACGAGAAACCAGAGGGCACACTTATCTACTCTATTCAGAGTATTCTGGCCAGAAGTGGTCTTATTGGAAGAATTGTGGCCAAAAAGCCATACATTTAGACATGGAAACAAGGACAAGTGACTCAAATATACACAAAAACATAAGAACTGGGGTGCAGAAATATGGCTGCAGGTGCCCAGGACAGATGAGTCAAAAATTTGCAATATTTGTAACAGAAGTGCTGGTGAGTGGTACAATAATGAGTGCCTACAGGCAACAGTGAAGCATAGTGGAGGTTCCTTGCAAGTTGGTCTGCATTTCTGCATATGGAGTTGAGGACTTGGTTAGGGTCCTCAATACTGAGAAATACAGACACTTATCCATCATGCATTATCATCAGGGAGGTTCTTGACTAGCTCCAAACTTATTATGCAGCAGGACAACGACCCCAAACATACAACCAATGTCCTTAAGAACTGTCTTCAGTGTAAAGAAGAACAAGGAGTCCTGAAAGAGATCATATGGCCCCCAGAGCTCTGATTTCAACATTGAGTCTGTCTGGGATAACACGAAGAGACAGAAGGCTTTAAGCAAGCCTACATCCGCAGAAGATCTGCCAGTAAGGTTGTTCCAAACATCTTGGAGAACCAAGTTCCTTCAAAAACTGTGTACAAGTAGACTTGGTCTCCCTGAAGGATCCGAGGCTGCTACAGCAGTACATTAGAACAGCAGAAAATACCCTAACAGGACTTCAAATGTGTAAGAAAATATGTAACAAAATTAAGAAATATAATAATATAATAATAAAGATCATTTGCATCCAAAAAGGCCCAAGCTATTAAAATATAAATGAAATTATCCAGTACGGTGAAAGCAGTAACTGTATAAAAAATTACCGATTCGCCATTCTCTTTTAAATTTTTGAATTGAATAAACAGTGATCAAAAAGGCTTAGAGACTCCAAAACAACTGAAAACTACAGGTAACCTTGCAAAATTTGAGCCAACGCAAAGCTCCGTAAACATAAATATTTTCCTAAAGTTTTCATATTTTTTTCAGTATTAAAACACAAGAAAAAGAATATAAATGTGGTATCACAGTTATCACACTGATCCAGAGAATGAACGGAACCCGTCACTTTTACTGCATAGGGAACGCCATAAAAACTAAACCCATAAAACTGTGGCTGGATTGTGTTTTTTCCAGTTAGACCCCATGCAATATAAAATGGTGCCATTAGAAAGTACAACTAGTTCAACTAAATCAAGCCCTCGTACAGCTATGCGAATAGAAAAATAAAATAAGTTATGGCTCCAGGACGGTGGGGAGTAAAAAACAAAAATGGAAAATCGTTGCTTCAGTAAGGGGTTCTCTGGGAATGACTTTTTATCTTATGCACATAGCCAGTCTCTGTAATGAGACAATTCATACTTGCCTAATCCCTGCAGCTCCGGTCCTCCGCGCTGGTTTTCCGCTTGTTCTGGTCCCCAGAGTGTTTACATCTGGCGCTGCATGGGCCTGGTCACATGCTCTGCTGCAAGCAATAACTGGCTTTAGATATGATATGCCATTTGTGGCCATGTCACTGCTGAAAATAATCACCATGGAATAGCAGATGTAAAGGGCCAGATCTTCTCGTTACGCAGGCAGGCCACATCAATAAGATAAAAAGTCATTATTCCTGGAGAACCCATTTAACGCCTTCCCAACACATGACGTAATAGTAGGTCATGACGGCAGGTGACTTGCCGCATTTTGACGTACTATTGCGTCATGAGATCAGACGGGCACCGGATTGGTACAGAAAGTATTTGCGGTGGGTGAAGGAGCTGCTGTGACGGGGATCTGATGGGCAGCCAGATGCCTTGCAGAGGCTGCTCAATGCTCACCTGCCTTCTACGGAGGCCGAGGAAATCCAGTTCCAGGGTGAATCCTCTAATCTGTGCTGTAGAGGTAGTTGCCGTTGAGAGGTTTGACGCACAGGATTAAATCTCTCGAATTTGTTAACTAATTTAATACGTTTGTAAAGCACTATTATGGGCATACAAGTTGGGTATGATATAGTAATTATAATTGATCATGCATACCTCAATTATATACCTGCTTTGTATATCAATATTTTGCTATATTGCGTGGCTAAGGTTGATTTGAAGGCAATCTGTACCCTCTATTTTATTCGATGAGTTTAATTTAAAAAGAAAGTTTTTTGGGAGGGTTGCTGTTTTTGGACTGTAGGAGACATGCAGTACATTTGGAAAGCCTTGACATGCTTTCACTTTTTTCACATTTTTGACGTTGTGGCCTTGTGCTAAAATAAAAAAAAGTTCACATTTTTCCCCATCGTTCTGCACTTAAAACTCCATAATAACAACGTGAAAACAGAATGTTCGAAATTTTTGCTAATTTATTGAAAAAGGGAAAAACTATTATTGTCTTGTTGGAAGGTGAAACTTTGGCCCAGTCTGAGGTCCAGAGCACTCTGATTCAGGTATTCATTAAGAATACCTCTGTACTTTGCTCCATTCAGCTTTCCCTCTCTTTCCCTCTTTTCCTTTCTCTCTGACCAGTTGCCCTGTCCCAGCCACTAAAAAACACCCCAAAACATGATGCTGCAACCACCATGCTTCACTGTAGGGATGATATTGGGCAGGCAGCGTCCAGACATGACGCTTAGAATTGAAGACAAAAGGTTCAATCTTGGTTTCATCAGACCAGAGAATCTTGTTTCTCATAGTCTGAGAGCTCTTTAGGTGATTTTTGCAAACTTTCATGTCTCTTTTACTGAAGACAGGATTCTCTCCGGCCCAGATTGGTGGAGTGCTGCAGTGATGGCTGACCCTGGAAGTTTCTCCCTCTGCATACAGGATCTTTGTATCTCAGCCAGAGTGACCTTTGGGTTCTTGGTCACCTCTCTTACCAAGGCCCTTCTCCTCTCCTTACTTAGTTTGATGGAACAGCCAGCTCTAAGAAGAATCCTGGTTGTTCCAAACAATTTCCATTTTAGAAGTATGGGTTTCCCTGTGTTCTTGGGAACTTTCAGTGGAGCAGAAATTTTTTTGTACCCTTCTCCAGATCTGTGCCTCCACACAATCCTGCCTCTGATCTTTACAGGCATTTCTTTCCTCCTCATGTCTTGTTTTTTTCTGTGATATGCATTGTCAGCTGTGAGATCTTATATAGTATATCTATTTGTGTGTTCCCAAATCATGTCCAGTAAACTGAATTTACCACAGGTACACTCCAGTCAAAGTGTACAAAGTGAAAAAATTCATGATATTGCCTTGATTCATTAGAGTCTTGATTACGGTAACACATTACTAATCAGTATTCTATTCACTAAACTGTCTCCTGCCCTATCTATATTAAATGCAGCAGCCAGGCTATCCAGACACTGATGTCTCCACCAAATGCCAGTCACCGCCCTCCTTTCACCCACAGTGTAGTAGAATACAATCGAAAATTAGCACTTAGGCTACTTTCACACTAGCCTTAGTACAGATCCGGCGGGTGAAGGGACAGCGGCATTGGGGGTCATTCCGGATCCGTTTAGGTGCGGATAACTAGTACGGAGAGCAACATGATCCGGTCTGAAGACGGAACGGAATGCTTTCAGGAGCGTTCAGTTGTCTTCAGTTCAGTTTTGTCCCCATTGACAATGAATGGGGACAAAACTGAAGCTTTTATTCCGGTATTGAGCCCCTATGACGGAGCTCAATACCGGAATTCCATAACGCTAGTGTGAAAGTAGCCTAACCCACAAAGCTCTCTACTGTGCTGCAACTCCCCTTATACCTGTCTTCCACCCTTCCCATGCTCTCTCTTCTACAATGTATCTAAGAGTGACATCCTCCAAAATCCTCACTCTCATATCCAAGACTTTTCTCATTCTGGACCATTTCTCTAGAATGTGATACCCTGGGCAATCAGTTTAATTTTCAATATCCATAGTTTTAAGCATGGCCTAAAAAACAGACAGGCCTATCACATTCTCATATTCCTTTCCTTTTTACTTTTCCCTTCTACATTACTCTCCACAAGCTTTTCCCTTCATTTAGTAGTATCCCCTACACTCCATGCACCCTAGTGCGCTAAAAGGAGATGTCCAAAATTTTAAAAACATGGTTGCTTTCTTTAAGAAGCAGTGCCACACCAGTCTGCAAGTCTACAGCCTGTGCACAGGTGTAGTACTGTTTTGATAGAAATGTGACTAAGGGCTTGTTCACACGACCGTATGTCTTTAGCGGTCCCCAAAAATGGATCCGCAAAAAATACAGATGACATCCGTGTGCATTCCGTATTTTGCAGAACGGAACAGCTGGCTCCTAATAGAACAGTACTATCCTTGTCCGTGATGCGGACAATAATAGGACAAGACTCATAATCTTGCGGAACGGAAAAACGGACATACGGAAATGGAAGGCACACGGAGTACCTTCCGTTTTTTTTGCGGACCCATTGAAATAAATGGTTCTGCATACGGTCCACAAAAAAACGGATACGGAAAGAAAAATACGGCCGTGTGAACAAGCCCTTATCCTGGACAACCCCTTCAACATCTGTGCATACACAAATACTGGCTGGGTGACTGGCTCATGCAGATGTGCTACTGGTGCAGTATTCACACTTTTTGATTTTTTTTTTTTACAGGACCTTATTTCTGAAATAAAACGAGGGCTAATGAAACAAAAACTTACTTTAGATAAACAAGAGTAAGTATGTCTTTGAAATACTGATGTTATAAAATGTCTACAACATTTTCTAACTTTGTATACCTTATATGCCAAATGAATATACACAACATTTTTAGTAACCTTGTAATTACTTTCTAGGAATTCTCAATACAGGCTGTAACTTGTTATTCACACGGTTGCTCAACCTTTGTAGAATAAACCTATATACAGTACAACCTGGAGAATGATTCTGTCAGGTGGACACAGAGTTAGTATTGTAAACAGCAAGGGCATGAATGCAACAGTATGCAGTGGGATCACTGCCTTTCACTGGATGTATATGTCGGGATCAGTTCATGGAATAAACATCAAATAAAGGCTGAAAACCTGATGTGAAAGGAGTATTAGATAGTTGTTGCTAAAGCCCAGTAGTGTCAAAGAATAGTTCAACAGGATGGTGGAACATTTCTTTAGTATATGATAACCTCTGCACATTTGCTGTTTGTTTCTGAAATATAAGAATGAGAAGGGCATTTTTTTTAAAACAGTGTTCTCTTTTGTTTTAGAGCGATTAAGATCCTGATGGAGTTCTTCTTAAACCCACCAGATTTATGAAGCTATGTTCTCATTCATCCACTACACATCGATGTGTTCATCGTTTGTCCCATTTTCTGTGTGTCATATTCTATTGTTTACAAGATATATGGAAAACTGTGATCCATTATGTTTCTAGTGATTCTTCCAGTCAGAGAAATCCTGGCCTGTTGCAGCTTGGCCCACTATAGTTGTGAATGATTGATGGTCATCCTATAGTATTGTATTAAAGGGGTTTTCCAGTCTTGCGTGACTTCGGGTGAATCAAATTTTGCCCCCATAGAGGTAATACATTTTAATGCTGTACGGAGACAGGACTTCAGACAGCATTAAAATGAAGTGTTTGAATGAATTGACTTAAGATCTATGATCCGAAGCTTGATTCGCTCAACACTAGTCATTACCCAGTGTATGGAGATGCGTAATGTCATTCTAATCCTGGAATTTGTGAAGACAACGGATCTACAGGAGTCGGGCCATCCACCATTTTGATATTGATTACCTATAGTAAGGATAAAAACTAATTTCAGAAATCTGGTGGCATTGTCGCACACTTGAGCCACTTGATGTCTGTGTAGACATTAAAGCAGCTGCTACATACAGTCGTTGCATTTCTCCAGTGGGATCTGGGCAAAATTTTAAAACAATGATATTAGTAAACTGCTAGATTTTAAAACATTAACAGAAAATCACGCATCTTAAATCCTTAAGGATGCAGCCTAGTTTGGACCATAAAAACTCATTGGAGGTCATTCACTAACACTGCTTACGCCAGTGTTAGACGTAAAAAAAAGGGTTGCAAGACCTGGCTTTGTGACTTTTTAACCCCCATGTGACAATGTTTTGTTGCATGCTGCTCTCGACACTGGGGAGTGGCGGTGTGAGTATGTGGCAGGGGCTGCACCATCAGCTTGGCAAATTCACAAATATTTAAATCAGGGAACTGGTGTAAATGACATTTGAAATCTACTCCAGTCAGGGGCTGGACAAGATTTTACTCCACGCTCACACGGACTGGCATAGGTTTGCATGTAGTTTATGACGAGGCCATAAATTGAGCACATTTTCCAACAGTGCAAGGGGTTCATAAATAACCCCCATTCTGTTTGCAGAATTCCAAAACCCTTATGGGAAGATTTATCAAAACTGGTGTAAAGTAGAACTGGCATAGTTGCCCATAGCAGATCAGATTCCATTTTTCAGTGCTCCTTTGGAAAACAAAAAGTGGAATCTGGTTGCTATGGGCAACTAAGCCAATTTTTCTTTACACTAGTTTTGATTAATCTACACCATAATGTTTGTTTTTTCATTTTGTCAGTGGACCTACAGTGGGGAAAAAAAATATTTAGTCAGCCACCAATTGTGCAAGTTCTCCCACTTAAAAAGATGAGAGAGGCCTGTAATTGACCTCATAGGTAGACCTCAACTATGAGAGACAAAATGAGAAAACAAATCCAGAAAATCACATTGTCTGATTTTTAAAGAATTTATTTGCAAATTATGGTGAAAAATAAGTATTTGGTCACCTACAAACAAGCATGATTTCTGGCTCTCACAGACCTGTAACTTCTTCTTTAAGAGGCTCCTCTGTCCTCCACTCATTACCTGTAGTAATGGCACCAGTCTGAACTTGTTATCAGTATAAAAGACACCTGTCCATAACCTCAAACAGTCACACTCCAAACTCCACTATGGTGAAGACCAAAGAGCTGTCGAAGGACACCAGAAACAAAATTGTAGACCTGCACCAGGCTGGAAAGACTGAATCTGCAATAGGCAAGCAGCTTGGTGTGAAGAAATCAACTGTGGGAGCAATAATTAGAAAATGCAAGACATACAAGACCACTGATAATCTCCCTCAATCAGGGGCTCCACTCAAGATCTCACCCCGTAGGGTCAAAATGATCACAAGAACTGTGAGCAAAAATCCCAGAACCACACGGGGACCTAGTGAATGACCTGCAGAAAGATGGGACCAACGTAACAAAGGCTACCGTCAGTAACACACTATGCCGCCAGAGACTCAGATCCTGCATTGCCAGACTTGTCCCCCTGCTTAAGCCAGTACATATCTGGGCCCGTCTGAAATTTGCTAGAGAGCATTTGGATGTTCCAGAAGAGTATTGGGAGAATGTGATATGGTCAGATAAAACCAAAGTAGAACTGTTTGGTAGAAAAACAACTCGTCATGTTTGGAGGAGAGTGAATGCTGAGTTGCATCCAAAGAACACCATACCTACTGTGAAGCATGGCGGTGGCAACATGATGCTTTGGGGCCGTTTCTCTGCAAAGGGACCAGGACGACTGATCCGTGTACATGAAAGAATGAATGGGGCCATTTATCGTGAGATTTTGAGTGCAAACCTCCTTCCATCAGCAAGGGCATTGAAGATGAAATGTGGCTGGGTCTTTCAGCATGACAATGATCCCAAGCACACTGCCAGGGCAATGAAGGAGTGGCTTCGTAAGAAGCATTTCAAGGTCCTGGAGTGGCCTAGCCAGTCTCCAGATCTGAACCCCATAGAAAACTTTTGGAGGGAGTTGAAAGTCCGTGTTGCCCAGCGACAGCCCCAAAACATCACTGCTCTAGAGGAGATCTGCATGGAGGAATGGGCCAACATACCAGCAACAGTGTGTGCCAACCTTGTGAAGACTTACAAAAAACGTTTGACCTCTGTCATTGCCAACAAAGGATATATAACAAAGTATTGAGATGAACTTTTGTTATTGACCAAATACTTATTTTCCACCATAATTTTCAAATACATTCTTTAAAAATCAGACAATGTGATTTTCTGGATTTGTTTTCTCATTTTGTCTCTCATTGTTGAGGTCTACCTATGGGAGAACTTGCAGAATTGGTGGCTGACTAAATACTTTTTTTCCCCACTGTATGTATATGTGTACTTGTTTTTTGCACGATGACTTGCAGTTGTCATTAGTACCAATTCTGGCCAATTCCAGGACTTTTTGATTACTTTTTATTTAAGTTTTTACGAGGCAGGATAAACACTGTAAAATCCCCCCCCCCCCCCGAAAAAAATGTAAACAGAAAAATAAAAAGGTTATAGATAGAGATGAGCAAGCACTAAAATGCTCGGGTGCTCGTTATTCGAGACAAACTTTTCCAGATGCTCGGGTGCTCGTTTCGAGTAACGAACCCCATTGAAGTCAATGGGAGACTCGAGCATTTTTTGCAGGGGACCAAGACTCTGCCTAGGGAAGGCTGGGTGAAAACCTGGAAACTGATGGAAACACCACGGAAATGGACAGGAAACAGCAGGGGCAGCATGCATGGATGTCTGAGGCTGCCTAATCCCACCATTATATATATATTTATTTATTTATTTATTTACGATCCTAATCCCACCATTACCCCAAATTCTCCTGCAACAGCCTGGTGGTTACCCTCATGGCAATTGTGCTCACCCAGACCAAGAAAGGCGAAGCACATGCCCATCACATGTTAGGGAAGCACCCAACTAGGTGCAACGTAGGTCCCATGCCCATGCTGGCACTGCTCTCCTATCCCCATCCACACGATGCAGGCATAAGCCTGACGCAGCATGGCGGTGACAACAGAGTGACCAAGTAAGACTGAGGTAGCAGGATGTGAAGCACGGATGGTAATTCGAGGGAGGAGGAGGGGTTGGAGGAAGAGGCATAGTAAGTCTGAGAAACCGTGACTGAGGTAGGCCCCGCAATCCTCCAAGTGGGCAGTACATGAGCGGCCCCAGGGTCAGACTCGGTCAGAGTGACCGAGCTACACAACGGTAGCAGGTAGAGCACATAAAAAATTTAGCGTTGCCCTGTATGGCTGTGACTACACATTGACTGAGCTACACGACGGTAGCAGGTAGAGCACAGGAAAAATTTAGCGTGGCCCTGTATGGCTGTGACTACACATTGACCGAGCTACACGACGGTAGCAGGTAGAGCACAGGAAAAATTTAGCGTGGCTCTGTATGGCTCTGGCTGTCAATTTAGGTACTGTTGTCAACTATGAAATTGATCAAGTGGGGAATGTGTTGTATGTATTCTTCTCAGTTTAATACCGTATTCATCACCTATCCGGAAAAATAGTTTGGAGAGATAGAAAGAGAGGAAAAAGACGTATTTTTAAAAGTGACGTTTAGTATAGATCAGTTAAAGAGAAAGAAAGGATTTTATGAAATGGATTTGTATCACTGAGAGCAAAAAAACGTATTTTTTTAAGTGACGTGCAGTATAGATCAATTACACAGAAACAACGGATTGTGGTCTGTGCAGACTGAGGTGCTGGACTGTAACTTACAGAATTGTTCCACTGAGCTGTATGAAATGGATTTGTATAACTGAGAGCAAAAGAACGTATTTTCTAATGTGACGTGTAGTATCGATGACTTGGAGAGAAAAAGTGGAATGTGCAGACTTTGGCTGCTATAGTGCAAACCACTATGGTGGTGACAATAGAGTGAGCGAGTGACACTGCGGGAGCAGGCGAACCACATAAACATTTTTCAGTATGTGGTAGCTGGTGAAGCACCCAAAAATTTAGCCTGACACAGCATGGCGGTTACACCACCTATGACTTTGTCCGACTGAGAATGCAGTGAAATGGCTTTTGTTGAGCCTCCAAAAAAATTTTTTCTTTTCGGAGTACATAAAGTCCACCCTCAGCAAAAAAAAATTTTTTTATTAAATGTCGGTACTTGTGCCTCCTGAAAAATTGTTTTGGACTGTCTGTTTGACGCTCCTGAAACATTGTTTTACAGTGTCTGTAGTTGACACTGCGGAAAAATTGTTTGGAGAGAGGGCCTGTAGGGGGCCCTCCGGAAAAAATTGTCATAAAAGAGTGCCAGTTGGCTCTCTAAAAACTTGCGTTTTGGGCCAGCGTTAGGCAAAGACGACAAGGAGGAGGAGGAGGAGGAGTAGAGAAGAGGAATCGGATACATAAGTAATGTTAATCTTTAGCTGCTTTCCCCTGGAGGAGATTTGAATTCCGTGGAAATCCAGGCTTTGTTCATTTTAATAAGCGTCAGCCTGTCAGCGCTGTCAGTTGACAGGCGTGTACGCTTATCGGTGATGATGCCACCAGCTGCACTGAATACCTGCTCTGACAACACGCTAGCGGCAGGGCAGGCCAGCACCTCCAAGGCGTACAGCGCCAGTTCAGGCCACGTGTCCAGCTTTGAAACCCAGTAGCTGTATGGAGCAGAGTGATCGGTCCGGACGTTGGTATGGTCAGCTAGGTACTCCCTCACCATCTTTCTGTAAAGCTCACCCCTACTCTGCCGAGACTGGGGACAGGTGACAGTGTCTTGCTGGGATGACATAAAACTGGCAAAGGCCTTGGAGAGCGTTCCCCTGCCAGTGCTGGACAAGCTGCCTGCTCGCCTCCTCTCCCCCGCTACTTGGCCCACAGAACCATGCCCTCTGCAGCTAGCGGTGTCAGATGGAAGGATTGTTTCAGCTTGTGCACCAGGGCCTGTTGATATTGATTCACTCTCATACTCCTTTCCTCTACAGGGATGAGAGTGGAAAGGTTCTGCTTGTACCGTGGGTCCAGGAGAGTGAACACCCAGTAATCGGTGTTTGAAAAAATTCTTCTAACTCGAGGGTCACGGGATAGGCAGCCTAACATGAAGTCTGCCATGTGCGCCAGGGTCCCAACACGCAAGAATTCCCTCTCCTCACTGGCCTGACTCTCCATTTCCTCCTTCTCCTCCTCCAAGTCCTCCTCTTCAGCCCATACACTCTCAACAGTTAATAAGGACTGAGCACTGGTACCCTCTTCTGTCTCGCCGATATTCTCCTCCTCTTCCTCCTCATCCCCCTCCTCCGATATGCGCTGAGAAACAGACTGGAGGGTGCTCTGGCTATCAAGCGACATATCTTCCTCCACCGTCTCTTGTGACAAGCGCAAAGCTTCCGACTTCATGCTGAGCAGTGAATTTTTCAACAGGCAAAGCAGCGGGATGGTGAGGCTGATAATGGCGGAATCGCCGCTGACCATCTGTGTTGACTCCTCAAAGTTGGTCAACACCTGGCAGATATCAGACATCCATGTCCACTCCTCATTGTAGACTTGAGGAAGCTGACTGACCTGACTACCAGTTCTGGTGGAAGTTGACATCTGGCAGTCTACAATCACTCTGTGCTGCTGGTAAACTCTGGATAACATGTTTAATGTCGAATTCCATCTTGTGGGCATGTCGCACAACAGTCGGTGAACGGGCAGCTGTAGGCGGCGCTGCGCTGCCCTTAGAGTGGCAGCATCTGTGGTCGACTTGTGGAAATGCGCACAGATGCGGCGCACCTTGGTGAGCAAATCAGACAGATTGGGGTATGTCTTGAGGAACCGCTGAACTATGAGATTGAACACGTGGGCCAGGCATGGCACATGTGTCAGTCTGCCGAGTTGCAGAGCCGCCACCAGGTTACGCCCGTTGTCACACACAACCATGCCTGGCTTGAGGTTCAGCGATGCCAGCCACAGATCGGTCTGCGCCGTGATGCCCTGTAATAGTTCTTGGGCGGTGTGCCTTTTGTCACCTAAGCTCAGCAGTTTGAGCACCGCCTGCTGGCGCTTAGCCACGGCACTGCTGCTGCACCTAGAGCTACCGACTGAAGGCGCCGTGCCCACAGATGGTAATTCGGAGGAGGAGGGGTCGGAGGAGGAGGCATAGTACGTCTGAGAGACCGTGACCGAGGTAGGCCCCGCAATCCTCGGTGTGGGCAGTACATGAGCGGTCCCAGGGTCAGACTCGGTCCCAGCCTCCACCAAGTTAACCCAATGTGCCGTCAGTGATATATAGTGTCCCTGCCCGGCAGCACTTGTCCACGTGTCCGTGGTTAGGTGGACCTTCTCAGAAACAGCGTTGGTCAGGGCACAGATGATGTTCTGTGACACGTGCTGGTGTAGGGCTGGGACGACACATTTGGAAAAATAGTGGCGGCTGGGGACCGAATACCGAGGGGCAGCCACCGCCATGAGGTTGCGAAAGGCCTCGGTCTCTACCAGCCTATAGGGCAGCATCTCCAGGCTCAGCAATTTGGAGATGTGGACGTTGAGGGCTTGTGCATGTGGGTGGGTGGAACTATATTTCCTCTTGCGCTCCAGTGTCTGCTGTAAAGACAGCTGAACGCTGCACAGGGAGACACATTGGTGAACGCTGTGGAGGATCGTGGAGGTGAAGGTGTGGTTTTCCGGCGGGAGGCGCTCGTGCCGGGGTCCTAGGCAGGAGGTTGACTAGCAGAGGCAGTGAGTGACACAGGGGAAGGAGCAGTGGTGGGACCCGCAGAAGGTGAACAGTCTTGGTTCCTTTGAGTGGGGTGTTTAGCACTCATATGCCTGCGCATGCTGGTGGTGTTTAGGCTAGTAGTGGTGGCACCTCTGCTTATCCTGGTGTGGGACAGGTTGCACACCACAGTCCGTCGGTTATCCTCAATTTCTTTAAAGAACCTCCAGACTTGCGAACATCTAGGCCTTGCCACGGGAGCTTCACTACGTGAAACAGTTGCTGCTGATGCACCAGCTCTGGCCCTGCTTCTCCCTCTGGCCACACCACTGCCTCTTCCAACCTGTTCTGGTGCAGCACTCGCCTCCGCCTCAGAAGCACAGTCTTCACTCGGCTTATCAACCCAGCTTGGGTCAGTCACCTCGTCATCCTCCGATTCCTCAGTCTGCTCCCCCTCTGACTTCCTGCCCTGACAACTTCACCACTGTCTGACAACCGTGTCTCCTCATCGTCCGACACCTCTTTACACACTTCTTCCACTAAGTCAACAATGTCATCACCCACATACTGCGACAGTTGGAAAACTTGGGCATCGGGAAAGAGGTCAGCAGCAACCTGAGAAGTGGTTTGTGACTCTGGGAAGGGTCCAGAAAACAGTTCCTCAGAGTATGCCGGATCGCATTCCAAATTTTCCTGGGAGGGGGCAGACTGGGGGGAAGGAGGTTGAGGTGGAGGAGCCAGAGGAGTGCTCCCTTGGATAACGTGGGTGGACTGCGTGGAAGACTGACTGGTGGACAAATTACTTGAAGCATTGTCCGCAATCCACAACATCACCTGTTCACACTGTTGTGGTTTCAACAGTGCTCTACCACGTGTCCCTGTAAGTTCAGACATGAAGCTAGGGAGTGTAGCTCTGCGGCGTTCCCTTGCTCCCTCATCAGCAGGTACTGTCTGACCCTGCCCAGGACCATGGCCTCTGCCCCCTGCAGTAATTGAATGCCCACGCCCTCGACCCTTAGGCCTGGGGTTCAACATTTTCTGTATATAAGTGTATTATATATACCAAAAATAAAAATGGGCCTGCTGTACTGAAACCCACAAACTTGTTCAATCTGAACAAGTTAATATATAGGTGGATAAGTTAGAGCAAAATTACGTATTTTATTACGTACCGTGCAGTATGGAGCAATTACACTGAAACTATTAGATTAGGCAGACTTGGTCTGCTTAAGTGCAAATGTCGCACAGAGATTTTTCTAATGTAGCTGTATCAGTGAGAGCAAAAGACCGTATTTTATTACGTGACGTACAGTATGGGTCACCTGGACAGAAAATACATATTGTGGTTTGTGGTGACTGGCCAGCTGAACTGTGACACACAGATCGGTTCCACACAGCTGTATGAAATGGATTTGTATCACTGAGATTAAAAAAAAAACGTTTTTTTTTTTTTTTTTTTACGTGACGTGCAGAAAATATCAGAGAGCAAAATCAACCCCTGCTGAGTGTGGCTATTTTCACTGCAACCCAGAAAAATGTCGCACTCAGATTTTTCTAATGTAGCTGTATCAGTGAGAGCAAAAGACCGTATTTGATTACGTGACATACAGTATGGGTCACCTGGACAGAAAATACGGATTGTGGTTTGTGGTGACTGGCCAGCTGAACTGTGACACACAGATCGGTTCCACACAGCTGTATGAAATGGATTTGTATCACTGAGAGCAAACAAAAGGATTTTGTACTGTGACTTCCACTATCTATCAGTAAAAAAATCTTTTGCAGACTGTGCCTATTTCAATGAAACACAAAATAATTGTCCCACTTAGCTGTTTGAAATGGATGTGTGTCACTGAGAGCCAAAAAATAAACTTTTTCCAGTCTCCCTGCAAAATGCTGCAAATATGGCGGTAGCTGCACTACTAGTGCCAGCAAGCCCAGCCACAAGCAGATAAAAAGGTCTTGTAGCCCTAACAAGGCCTGTTGGGTTCTTTTAGAATCACTCCTGCCTAACACAAATCTAGTAGAACACCCTAAAACTCTCCCTGTATCACACTGCAGATCTGTCCTTGGTCCTTAAGGGGTTGTCTTTTATCTTGCCATTGACTAAGACAAGATGAGACTAAGCCCTTACCGCAGTTTAAGTAGCTCCCATTGCAGTGAATGTAAGCTATGAAAACAGCTTAGCACAGCAAGCTATTATGTGTCCTTAACTGGTGGTCGGGGCTTAGGCTACTTTCACACTAGCGTTTAAGTTTTTCCGGTATCGAAAACGCTTCAGTTTTGTCATTCATTCATTGTCAATGGGGACAAAAGTGAACAGAATGGAATGCTCCAAAATGCATTCCGTTCCATTTAGTTGCATTCTTAGACCGGAGAGCAAACCGCAACATGTTGTTGTTTGCTTTCTGTCCTGGGGTGCGGAGCAAAATGGTTTCTCTGACACAATCTGGCACAATAGAAAACTGATCCATCCTCCATTGACTTTCAGCGGAGTTAATGACGGATCCGTCTTGGCTATGTTAAAGATAATATAACTGGATCCGTTCTTAATGGATGCAGATGGTTGTATTATCAGTAACGGAAGCGTTTTTGCTGAACCCTGCCGGATCCAGCAAAAACGCTAGTGTGAAAGTAGCCTAAGTCTCATCTCACCTTATAGTAACTGAAATGAGACAACTCCTTTAATGTATCATCTTTAGTTACTGTATTTCTAGTTTCTGAACACATCCTATCTAGATATCTGTTTTTGTGTTGCTATGCCTATATTGCCCCTGCGCTTGACCCGGTAATATAATAGGGTTTTGTAATCACAATAACATTCTGTATTTTATATAAGCACAGAAAACCACCCTTTTAGAGAAATCAGTCAAAAACCATAATCTAGGAAACTTAGTTCCAGAAACAATATATGCTTTGTCCACTAGATGACACTAAAGCCACAGGAGAAATACTTTCTCAATTAAATCACTTTGACTGTTTCTGTGAGGATAAAACAAAGAAGAAAATCTTCACACCACAATTATGCATCATTTCACATGTATAAAAAAAAACCTGTATGCTATTTTACAGATCTGTCAAACCTATTAGTCCATAAATTATACAGTTTGAATAGAGATAGGATCCGCTTAACAGTGAAAGAGGAAGTTTATTGTCTATAATATACACTCATACAGTCCGTAGAATTTGCATTTATATTCTATATTAAATTTGCGGCAGGAGTATAGGAGAAATCAGATGCAAGGCGCATACCATTTAAACCACTGGCCGTGTCGCATCCTGTGATGCAATCTCGAATTTAGATATATTTTCATATTTCATTTTCAGTTGCTCTTATTTGCATTTTTACAGCTATTCACCAAGTGATTTACATGACTTTAAATAGGTAAAGTGAATAACATTGATTATCTTGTTACAAGGGCACTTGTCCAGGGGCTGTCACACCTGCAGAATTTTTGAGGGGGGAGGGTAACTAAATTATAAATGGGGAAGACAGAGACCTGAGGCAAGGTAATAGAACTGGAGGAGGAATGGAAGGAGGAAAGAGAACAGATCAGAAGGAAAGGTGTAGGGTAAGAAATATACATCAACCTCTTAATTGTATGTACACTAATGCCAGAAGCCTAGCTAATAAAACTGGTGAACTGGAATTAGTGATGTGTGAGGAGGACTATGACATAGTGGGAATAACTGAGACATGGCTGGATGATAGCTATGACTGGGCAGTTAACGTACAGGGTTACAGTCTGTTTAGAAAGGATCGCCAAAATCGGAGAGGGGGAGGGGTTTGTCTTTATGTAAAGTCCTGTCTAAAGACCACACTGCGGGAAGATATAAGTGAGGGACATGAAGATGTTGAGTCACTGTGGGTAGAAATAAATGGAGCCAAAAACAATAATAAAATACTAATAGGGGTTTATTATAAACCACCCAATATATCAGAGACCACAGAAAATCTACTTCTAAACGAAATAGACGAGGCGGCAAATCATAATGAGGTTGTTATTATGGGGGACTTCAACTACCCAGATATAGACTGGGAAACTGAAACCTGTACATCTCATAAAGGAAACAGGTTCTTGGAAATAACCAAAGACAATTACCTTTCCCAACTGGTTCAGGACCCGACTAGAGGGACGGCCATACTGGACAGTATTAACCAATAGACCTGACAGAACAACAGATGTGCAGGTCGGAGGACACCTGGGAAGTAGTGACCATAATATAATAACCTTCCAACTGTCATTCAAAAGAGCGTTTCTTCAGGGAGGAACAAAAATACCAAACTTCAAAAAAGCAAAATTTAGCCAACTAAGAGAGGCCATAGGCCTAACTAATTGGGACAAAGTCCTCAAAAATAAAAATATAGCCACAAAATGGGATATTTTTAAAAACATCCTAATATCTAATTGTGAGAGGTACATACCGTATGGGAATAAAAGGTTAAGGAACAAGAAAAAACCAATGTGGATAAATAGAGCTGTAAAGAAAGCAATAAATGACAAACAGAAAGCATTTAAATCACTAAAACAGGAGGGGAGCGAGGAAGCATTGAAAAACTACAAGGAAAAAAATAGAATATGTAAAAGACAAATAAAAACAGCCAAACTAAAGACCGAGAGATTAATCGCCAAAGAGAGTAAAACTAACCCTAAAATGTTCTTTAATTATATAAATGGTAAAAAGTATAAACCTGAAGGTGTCGGCCCCTTACAGAGTAATGAGGGGGGAGTTGCAGAGAGCGATGAGGAGAAAGCAAAGCTACTAAATATCTTTTTCTCCACTGTATTCACTGAGGAAAATAAACTGTCAGATGAAATGCAGAATATAAAAGTAAATTCCCCATTAATAGTGCCCTGTCTGACCCAGGAAGAAGTAGAGCTGCGTCTTAAAAAGATTAAAATAGACAAATCGCCAGGACCGGATTGCATACACCCACGTATCCTAAGAGAATTAAGTAATGTCATCGCTAGAACCTTATTTCTGATATTTAAGGACTCTATACTGACGGGGAGTGTTCCACAGGATTGGCGCATAGCAAATGTGGTGCCAATATTCAAAAAGGGTCCAAAAACAGAGCCCGGGAACTATAGGCCGGTAAGTTTAACATCTGTCGTGGGTAAACTGTTTGAGGGTTTTCTAAGAGATGCTATCTTGGAGTACCTCAATGAAAATAAGCAAATTACTCCATATCAGCATGGCTTCATGAGGGATCGGTCATGTCAAACCAATTTAATCAGTTTCTATGAGGAGGTGAGTTCTAGACTGGACCGCAGCGAATCAATGGATGTCATATATCTGGACTTCTCCAAAGCATTTGACACTGTACCACATAAAAGGTTAGTATATAAAATGAGAATGCTTGGCCTGGGAGAAAATGTCTGTATGTGGCTAAGTAACTGTCTCAGTGATAGAAAACAGAGGGTGGTTATTAATGGTACATACTCAGATTGGGTCACTGTCACTAGTGGGGTACCACAGGGGTCAGTATTGGGCCCTATTCTCTTCAATATATTTATTAATGATCTTGTAGAAGGCTTGCACAGTAAAATATCAATTTTTGCAGATGACACTAAACTGTGTAAAGTAATTGACACAGAAGAGGACAGTACACTGCTATAGATGGATCTGGATAGACTGGAGGCTTGGGCAGAGAAGTGTCAGATGAGGTTTAACACTGACAAATGTAAGGTTATGCATATGGGGAGGAATAATGCAACTCACCAGTACATACTAAATGGTAAAATATTGGGTAACTCTGACATGGAAAAGGACCTAGGAATTTTAGTGAACAGCAAACTAAGCTGCAGAAATCAGTGTCAGACAGCTGCTGCCAAGGCCAATAAGATAATGGGTTGCATCAAAAGAGGCATAGATGCCCGTGATGAGAACATAGTCCTGCCACTTTACAAATCACTAGTCAGACCACACATGGAGTACTGTGTACAGTTCTGGGCTCCTGTGAACAAGGCAGACATAGCAGAGCTGGAGAGGGTTCAGAGGAGGGCAACTAAAGTAATAACTGGAATGAGTGGACTACAGTACCCAGAAAGATTATCAAAATTAGGGTTATTCACTTTAGAAAAAAGACGACTGAGGGGAGATCTAATAACTATGTATAAATATATCAGAGGTCAGTACAGAGATCTCTCCCATGATCTATTTATCCCCAGGACTGTGACTGTGACGAGGGGACATCCTCTGCATCTGGAGGAAAGAATGTTTATACACAAACATAGAAGAGGATTCTTTACGGTAAGAGCAGTGAGACTATGGAACTCTCTGCCTGAGGAGGTGGTGATGGTAAGTTCACTAAAAGAGTTCAAGAGAGGCCTGGATGTATTTTGGGAGGGTAATAATATTACAGGTTATAGCTACTAGAGATGGGTCGTTGATCCAGGGAGTAATTCTGATTGCCTGATTGGAGTCGGGAAGGAATTTTTTTCCCCTAAAGTGGGGAAAATTGGCTTCTACCTCACAATGGGTTTTTTGCCTTCCTCTGGATCAACTTATAGGAAAACAGGCCGAACTGGATGGGCAGATGTCTTTTTTCGGCACTATAAACTATAAACTATGTTACTATGAGGAGGTAAGTTCTAGACTTGACCGCGGCGACTCAATGGATGTCGTATATTTGGACTTCTCCAAAGCGTTTGACTTGGTACCACATAAAAGGTTAGTATACAAAATGAGAATGCTTGGCCAGGGAGAAAATGTCTGTATGTGGGTAAGTAACTGGCTCAGTGATAGAAAACAGAGGGTGGTTATTAATGGTAGATACTCAGATTGGGTCACTGTCACTAGTGGGGTACCACAGGGGTCTGTATTGGGTCCTATTCTCTTCAATATATTTATTAATGATATTGTAGAAGGTTTGCATAGTAAAATATCAATTTTTGCAGATGACACTAAACTGTGTAAAGTAATTAACACAGAGGAGGACAGTGCACTGCTACAGCAGGATCTGGATAGACTGGAGGCTTGGTCAGAAAAGTGGCAGATGAGGTTTAACACTGACAAATGTAAGGTTATGCATATGGGAAGGAATAATGCAAGTCACCAGTACATACTAAATGGTAAAGCACTGGGTAACTCTGACATGGAAAAGGACCTAGGAATTTTAGTGAACAGCAAACTAAGCTGTAGAAGCCAGTGCCAGACAGCTGCTGCCAAGGCCAATAAGATAATGGGTTGCATCAAAAGGGGCATAGATGCCCGTGATGAGAACATAGTCCTGCCACTTTACAAATCACTAGTCAGACCACACATGGAGTACTGTGTACAGTTCTGGGCTCCTGTGAACAAGGCAGACATAGCAGAGCTGGAGAGGGTTCAGAGGAGGGCAACTAAAGTAATAACTGGAATGGGTGGACTACAGTACCCAGAAAGATTATCAAAATTAGGGTTATTCACTTTAGAAAAAAGACGACTGAGGGGAGATCTAATAACTATGTATAAATATATCAGGGGTCAGTACAGAGATCTCTCCCATCATCTATTTATCCCGAGGACTGTGACGAGGGGACATCCTCTGCGTCTGGAAGAAAGAAGGTTTGTACATAAACACAGAAGAGGATTCTTTACGGTAAGAGCAGTGAGACTATGGAACTCTCTGCCTGAGGAGGTGGTAATGGTAAGTTCACTAAAAGAGTTCAAGAAGGGCCTGGATGTATTTCTGGAGGGTATTACAGGTTATAGTTACTAGAGAGGAGTTGTTGATCCAGGGAGTTATTCTGATTGCCTGATTGGAGTCGGGAAGGAATTTTTCCCCCTAAAGTGAGGAAAATTGGCTTCTACCTCACAGGGTTTTTTTTTGCCTTCCTCTGGATCAACTTGTAGGAAAACAGGCCGAACTGGATGGACAGATGTCTTTTTTCGGCCTTACAAACTATGTTACTATGTTACTATGTAAAATCAGGAGTAGATCATAAACAGAGATAAAGTATTTAGGACAGAGATTAATTTTCTTTTGTTGAATCCAATCCTGGTTTGGGCTTTTACGGCATCTAAACCTGAATCCTTAATGAGCGGGATAATAAACTAAACCCTAAACTAGCAAGATAATTAGACAACAAAAGAAAAATCAGTTAAAGTTGGCATGTTGAAAAAAAGGAAAATGGTCAAGTGTAAGGATCTGAGTCACTGGATAAAAGGCAACTTGTGATGGTTGAGACAAGATCATAGCATCTCCACCTACCTTGATGCAGACTTGATGCAGAAGTACACCCCTTCATGGTAACAGTGTTCCTTAATGACAGTAGCCTATTTCAACAGAATGGTGTGCCCTGCCACTCTGTCAAAAATGTCCAGAAATAGTTTAAGAGGGTTCTCCGGGAATTAAGAAAATGAAAATACAGTATATACTGGCGTATAAGACTACTTTTTAACCCCTTAAAATAATGGCTACAGTGGGGGGTCGTCTTATACGCCGGATATACGGGGGCCGCACTGTGTGAGGTGTTTTTTTTTTCCCCGTCAGCGCGTAGAGAGCCCTGCTCTTAGCATACTGAAGTAGCATACTATTCTCTATATTCTCAGGAGGATTTTGAAGGCTTTTAAAGGGAAACTGTCATGCCAGCAAGACCTGTTACAATATCGCAGCTTACAGTTATGATCACCAGGCACTTGCTCTCTTGTTTGTTTTGCAAAGTTTTAGCTTTACCGTACATGTTTGAAACAACCTTATGTTTATAAGTGACAGTTTTGCTGCTATATACAGTACCTGCATGTCATATGCATTTGAATTAAAATTAACATGTTGAAATCAAAGCAGACTTTTTTTCATTTGGGAGAGGGGTAGTCTTATACAGTGAGTATATACCAAATTCTATATTTTTAGGGCAGAAGTTGGGGGTCGTCTTATACGCCCAGTCGTCTTATACGCCGGCATATACGGTACTTAAATATCACATTATAATAAATATATTCTCAAATACCTTTATAATGGCTTGTTTTGTCTGGGGATGCAATGATCAGGGGAAACAAATTGGCCGTTGTCCCATTAGTTTACACAAAACCTGTCCTGATCACACATGAGGACAAGTTACTTTACAACACTGAGGTAAAGAGTTGCCTCTCTACTTGTCTTATGTCTCCTCATCTTCTCCATTCTCACAGAGATTCACCTGTATTCAGGATCATGATTCCTGACAAGTAGAGCAGAGAGGAAGATGATGCAGCTCTTTAACTCGGTGTTGTGAAGTAACTTGGCCTCCTGTGTGATTAGGATAGGTTTTGTGTGTACTAATAGGATGGCAGCCATTTTATTTCTCCTAATGATTGCTCCCTAGACAAAACGAGCCATTATAACTAATGAAAGGTATTTGTGAAAATATTGTAAAATAATACTTAAGTATTTTAATTTTTTAATTCCTGGAGAACCTCTTTAAAGGGAGTCTGTCACCTCATTTTCACCTATATAACTAAGAGCACTGCCCCACAGAAAATTGCATACACATCCCAGACATACCTGTGTGCACTGTGTGTCTATATTACATGTCCAGGAAAAACACTTTTATTCTGCAAGAAAACAGCTCCCAAGTGCCCGGCTCTGCTGCTGCTGCTACAAACCAGACTGAAGAGGGGAGGGCTGCTTTAGCTGTACAGCGGGGTACCCCATAGAGAAGGCAGGGACCGTTCCCTGTAAAAAAAAAAAAGTAAAGTTAAATGTCCCCCAGAGGTCTTGTATGACCATATGGGGGACACAAAGTGTAAAAAAAAAAAAGTTTCACATATAAAAAAAATAATTTCCCCCCAAATATGTCATTAAAAAATATTACAAATAAAAATAAATAAATAAAATAGACATATTTGGTATCACCGCGTCACATGATCTACCCCATTAGTTAAACGCCGTAAAAAATAAATAAATAAACATTCTGCCAAAATAGATTTTTTAATTACCTCACCTCTCAAAAAATCTATAATATCAATCAAAAAGTCGTATGTATCCCAAAATGGTAGCAGTAAAAACGTCACCTTATCCACAAGATCATAGCCAGAAAAATGAAAAAAATATGGCTCTTAAAAAATAGCAACACAAAAACATGATTTTTTTTCTAAAAATGCTCTTATTGTGTAAAATGTAAAAAAAAAATAATAAAAAATAGATATACTGTATTTGGTATTGTTGCGTCCATAACAACTGGCTCTACAAAAATATCACATGATCTTCCCTATCAAGTAAACCGCGAAAAAAAAAAATAAAATAAAAATTATGCCTCACCTACCAAAAACATAATATCAAACAATCAAAAAGTCGTGTATCCCAAGATGGTAGCAAAAAAACGTCACCTCATCCCGCAAAAAATGAGTCCCCACACAAGATCATAGCCAGAAAAATGAAAAAATATTGCTCTTAAAAATTTGCAACACAAAAACATGATTTTTTTCTAAAAATGCTCTTATTGTGTAAAACGTAAAATAAAATAATAAAAATAATAGACATACAGTATTTGGTATTGTTGCATCCGTAACAATCGGATATATAAAAATATCACATGATCTACCCCATCAAATGAACGGTGTAAAAAAATAAAATAGAAAAATGCCCCTAAACTGCTTTTTTGTGACCTAATCAACCAAAAATGACATTAAAAAGTGATCAGAAAGCTGGATGTACCCCAATATGGTGCCAATAAAAAGCACAGCTTGTCCCGCAAAAAATAAGCCCTCACGCAGCTCAGTCCACAAAATTTTTTTTAAAAGTTATCGCTCTTAAAGCCATGACAGAAAATTCCATGTTAGAAAATGCAGATACCCCTCCTCCCCTTCTGAGCCCTGGCGTATCCCCAAATAACAGTTTACGACCACATGTGGGGTGTTTCTACAAACTGCAGAATCGGGGTAATAAATATTGAGTTTTGTTTTGTTGTTAACCCTTGATGTGTTACAGGAAAAAAATGATTAAAATGGAAAATCTGCAAAAAAAATCTATTTTGCTTTAATTCCTGTGGAATAATTAAAGGGTTAACAACATTTCTAAAACCGGTTTTGAATAGTTTGAGGGATGCAGTTTCTAAAATGGGGTCATTTATGGGTGGTTTCTATTATGTAAGCCCACAAACTGACTTTAGAACTGAACTGGTCCTTAAAAAAGTTGATTTTGCAAATTTTCACAAATTGCTTCTAAAATTCTAAACCTTCTAATGTCCTAAAAAAATAAAATGACACTACCAAAATGATGCCAACATAAAGTATACATATGGGGAATGTCAATTAATGAGTGTTTTATGGGGTATCACTATCTGTCTTAAAAGCATAGAGATTCAAGTTTAGAAAACAGTGAATTTTTTCAAATTTTTGTTAACTTTTGGATTTTTTTATAAATAAAAGTAAAACATATTGACTCAAATTTACCATTAACATGAAGTACAATGTGTCACGACAAAACAATCTCTGAATGGCTTGGATAAGTAAAAGCGTTCCAAAGTTATTACCACATGAAGTGACACATGTCAGATTTGCAAAATTAGGCCTGGAACATTGCAAAAAGTTAAAGTTGTTGACTAGCTCAGTAAGTGAAGGCATCCAGTCCTGCTCACGACCATATTAAATAATTCCCAGAGAATCCTTTAACAGCTTTTAAAATTATATGCCCTACAGCAGCCGCCATGGCCATAGATGGAATGGATGGACGCAATGGATTGGACTTCACTGACTTCTATGGGATAATTTTCTAGGCATGTTCTGTAACCTTTGCATTGGTCAGGAAGGAGTGGATAAGCTTTGATAATCACCTATTGTGAATGGTTAATCCTTTGTAGGTGATATCTGTCATTCTAATCCCAAGAGATGACTGCAGTAAGAAGTAATCTGTACAGACCAAGAACTGGTGCGTATTTTTAGGCTTAGTGGCCAGTGCGAAAACTGCAGGATTTTTTATTTTTATTTCGATGACACAGAAAATTAAATATAACCACTAACAATTCTTTAAAAATATTTTTAATATAAAAACAATTTAAATAATAGGTAATTTTCTGATGATGCATTCAAGTCGGTGTTATGGTTCATGAACAGTCGCTTTTTCCAGTAGTGGAAGCAGAACCTCTGCTCTTGCACCACGACTTGAAGCAGTGGTGCAGGAATGAGAGTGAGCCTACCTGGCACAGTTGCATATTCACATTGCATGGATATTATCGAGCGATGTAGTCAGAGCATTGAATGACTGCAATCGGCGTTATCGGCCATCACAGAAATTGACTCCAGGTGTCTGCTGTTTAAAACGCATTCATATGGCACTTAAATCTGTTGTTTTTCAGTGTCACATTTTGATGTGCTGCTGACAATATGAAGAGTGAATGGGAAAATGACTGAATCATTGATTGTTTTTCACTCTTTCATTTTTCACCAGTCCATTTCAAAGTTTTCACTTCAAAATTTCACTTTAATTAAGCTCCAATCAACTTAAAAACCGGTGTTCTGCGCTCGTTATTGGCCTGGCATCAGCTATATCAGTTCAGGGAGCAGTGGCCATTAGTACACACCACCAACTCTTACTGAATGTACGATAAGTGACACATTTAGATCACCAGAACAAGATCAACCAGGGGCGATATGCCTGGAAAAGTCAAATGATTTTTTTCTGCATTCAACCAAAAAAACTTATACTGTACTGTGCAAAACTTTTAGGGTGTGGAAAAAATGCTAAAAAGTTCTTGCACTGCATCATTTTTCACAGCAAACTTTTGCAAAGTACTGTATACTACAAAATACATTCAGGAATAATTAGGTCAGGGTTCCTCCACTCCAGTCCTCAGGGCCCACCTGCCGGTCAGGTTTTCAGGATCTCCTTAGTATTAAGCAGGTGATATAATTAGTGTCAGTGCATCAGGACTTACCACATGTATTCATTCTGTGGGATACTCTCAAATCATGACTGGTAGGTGGGCCCTGAGGGCTGGAGTTGGGGAACACTGATTTAGGTAATTGCTTTGTCATGGTAAATTAGTGTTTAGATGAGTAATGTTAGAAGGATTAGGGACTGATGAACAGAATGCCGGGACATACTTATGAGATTGGGGGTTGCGGTTTCTCAGCAAAGAGATACAGTGATGCATGGAGACTTATTTTTTAGGCAGTGCTCCATATCAGAGAAAGACGTCTGTAGACAGCACTGTTTTAGGGTTCTTGCCCCTCATCAGTACAAAGCAGGGTACCAGATGGCTGGATGTCACATAGGTAAACTCCTGGAAATGTGACTGAGAGACAGTAAGCATTGGCCGAGATGAGAATGCGTGTGAGTTGAAATTTCAAATTTAAGACCAAAGTGTAAGGAAAAACCAATATAAGCAGTGCAGGTTAGTCTAGGGCTAGGATTTTCAATTGTGTTCTTTCTGTAGCAGGCAAAGGTAATGGAACTGACAGGGTGGCAAGAGAAGAGAATAGACAGAAGAGAATAGGTACACTTCAGTTTATTAGTTGTACACAGGGCACTGATCCTTTCTTTATGACCTATGGTAACACATATGAAAACATACTGAAAGGTTTACACATAAATTAATGAGTACCTGTAATGTAAAATGTGGCTTTGATAATTAAAGGTGTTTTACAATTTAAGTTTATCTATATTTGAGGCTACAAAGGGATTTTATGTCTAATTAAAAGTTTTTCTCTGAAACCGAATGAATGTTAAAGTCTATGTTTTGCAGTGACATTTAGATGGGTCTAGTACATTATAATGAGGTGTTTCTACATTTTTCTATGGTAGTTTTATGTTTCCTATTAGTCACTATAAACGCTTCTTTAAAGTGTACCTATGGTAAACTTTAATGTTATCACAACATATTGTGCATGTGATAAAAAGCATAGTAATATAATTTATTTTTTACATTTTTACTAGTGAAATAGGCACCTGACTGGGTGTTTTTTTTTAATAGCAATGAAAGTGTACAGTGCATGTTTTACAAACCAGAAAGTAGCGTATGAAAACACTGGTAATAGTACAGCATCTCCAGCCAGTTTAAGTGTTGGTGTGTGTGTGTGTGTGTGTGTAGGAGGGGGGAAATGGAATCTCATAGTTGGTTGACAACTTGTGTTTTACACTAAAGAGAACATTATTCTGAATCTGCATATTTGCACATAAGACATTAAGCCCAAACTCTTAGTGGCTCAAATACCAATAAATTGTCAATAGCAGTGTCTTCCATGTGTATGCAGAAAGGGAAGAGAATTTTATTGCGCCTCTCTGTCTTTTAGTTCCAGAAAAAAGACTTGCCAACTGTTTTATAATTTGTATGAGTGTGTACATTAAGCCAAATGTCAGGAATACAGAAGGGTTCCAAATGTGGAATACAGGGTTCCAGCACCAGCAATCCAGCCAGAAGTTGTAGTAGTAAGCTGCAGTTCTCCCCGGTTTCAGAAAGGCAAAACATTATCATTGAGGATAAAGAAGATGAAATTGTGGATAGGATGGGTCACTCCTCTCAGTCATAGCAGGATGACGTAAAGGTGATTTCTGAGTCTGACACCATGCCTTGAAGCTAGCAGTTACAGCATTCCTCCTGCTCCTCCTCTTGCAGCCCCAGGGAAGCCTTTTAATGCCATCCTCTCTGTCTTTGCTGCCCTTTCCTAGTGGGGTGCCTTTTTTTTTACCTAAGAAGAGGCAACAGAACCCCATCACACCCTATGTCAGATAGTCAAGTCTCCCTGTTGTTGACTTATGCGAGAGAAGTTAGCGTTTTGATTGCCCTGTGAAGGAGGTTCAGGAGAAGGCCATGGACCCCATGCATAGCTGTTTTGGTAATATGTTGGTGTGGTGGACAGAACCTAAGAGCCAGATCAAGGTGTTGAGGAGGAGGTAACATCAGAAGAGGATGGTGGTGCCAGGATAAGGCACACACAAACAGGGATAGTGAAGCCCTATACTTCCCAAACCCACTATCCCTATCTATTTGCACAGTCACCTTAGGCAGTGACCCCACAACTGGACAGCAGACCCTATGCATAAACGCATGCAAGGACAACACACAAACCGGTACAAACAAATAGTCAAAGAGTACTCATATAGAAAAAAGTAAAAAATCAGACGGACTAAGCAGTGCCAAAAACGCCAGAAGCAAACAAGGAAACCAACATGCCAAAAAGTCGAGAACCAGGAGATCAATTTAATACAAAATTGAATTGTGACTTCCGTTCCCTGATGGGGCCGCACTGGAGGTCTGGATCCCCTGGCAAGAGGATGCTGCTGCCACACCAATGCAGCATCTGCCAGGGGAACCGTTACAGTACACCCCCTTCAGGAGGGGCCACCAGACCCTCAATAGGAGTTGTTTGTCAGAGTGTGAAATTTCTTAGTGAAATGATCTGCATGGACCTCTTCAGCCGACACGCATGAACACTCCTCAAGACCATAACCTTTCCAGTGAATCAAATATTGAAATTTATTATGGACCTTTCTAAAATCCAGCACTCTTCTTACTTCAAATTCTGTTTTGCCTTTCACCTCCAAAGGATCGTGAGGTTTCTGCGAAACCAGAGGAATAACATACCTTTTCAACGATTTGTGAAAAACATTATAGGAGTCATTTATCAAACTGGTGTAAAGTAGAACTGGCTTAGTTGGCCATAGCAACCAATCAGATTCCTTTCATTTTCCAAAGGAGCTGTCCAAAATGAAAGGTGGAATCTGATTGGTTTGCTATAGGCAACTAAGCCATTTCTTTACACCAGTTTGATAAATTACCCCCTAGGTATTTTAAAAGAGTCAGGTAACTTCATACGAAAGGATACAGGATAAATCATCTCTAGAATTTCGTATGGACCCCTAAAATTCGGCATACATTTCTTGGACAGTATCTAAAGACAGATATTTTTTGTAGATAACCAAACTTTCTTACTCACCACAAAATTAACCCCCTGAGATCTCCTTCTGTTGGCAGTTCTATTTTGAACCTCCTTGGAGACTGTGCATAGTTTATCAGATACAACCTCTGCCTCCGGATTATCCAAATAAAATGGCCTGAACAAATACACGCCAGGGTGGAGCCATGATTACAAAAGAACAGCGAAACATTGGTAGAACTGTTAATTATTAATAGCCACATTAGCCAATGACAAATATAAAACTCAATCCCTTTGATTGTCAGCAACATAACCTCAGATACTGTTCTAATACCTGATTCAACCTCTCGATCTGCCCGTTAGTTTCTGGGTGAAAGGCTGATGAGAATGAGACAGTGATACCGAATTCTTACAATAAGATCTCCAAAATTTTATTACAACTTGAACACTAGGGATGAGCGAACTTTTGAAAAGTTCGGTTCGGCGAACTTTCGTGAAATTCGGATTCGTACGAACCGAACCTAAAACGAACCTTGCTATAACGGCTGAATAATTGCAGCTACGATAGTGGGAGTCTGATAGGGTATAGTTTCGTTTAGTTGCAGTTGCTATTACAATGAAAAAAGTGGAAAAAATCAAAGTGCAAAAATAGTCGTCGACAGCCAGGTCGACAACATTTGACAGCATTGAAGATGTCCGCTGGAGCAGTCCATGTCATGCCAGAGCACCAAAAACACACGGTAGATCGTGGCACCAGCCCAAGAATAGGCTGCGTTGAAGTCGATGCGGTCTCAGTGACATCACAGGTCAGAAGACAGACAGGCGTACTCCAGCACTTGTATAGCACCCAGGCCAGTATAGTTGAGAAGAGACAATTGACGGAGGAGGAGGCGGCAGCACTTGTATAGCACCCAGGCCAGTATAGTTGAGAAGAGACAATTGACGGAGGAGGAGGAGGCGGCAGCACTTGTATAGCACCCAGGCCAGTATAGTTGAGAAGAGACAATTGACGGAGGAGGAGGAGGCGGCAGCACTTGTATAGCACCCAGTCCAGTATAGTTGAGAAGAGACAATTGACGGAGGAGGAGGCGGCAGCACTTGTATAGCACCCAGGCCAGTATAGTTGAGAAGAGACAATTGACGGAGGAGGAGGCGGCAGCACTTGTATAGCACCCAGGCCAGTATAGTTGAGAAGAGACAATTGACGGAGGAGGAGGAGGCGGCAGCACTTGTATAGCACCCAGGCCAGTATAGTTGAGAAGAGACAATTGACGGAGGAGGAGGAGGCGGCTGCACTTGTATAGCACCCAGTCCAGTATAGTTGAGAAGAGACAATTGACGGAGGAGGAGGCAGCACTTGTATAGCACCCAGGCCAGTATAGTTGAGAAGAGACAATTGACGGAGGAGGATGAGGCGGCAGCACTTGTATAGCACCCAGACCAGTATAGTTGAGAAGAGACAATTGACGGAGGAGGAGGAGGCGGCAGCACTTGTACAGCACCCAGTCCAGTATAGTTGAGAAGAGACAATTGACGGAGGAGGAGGCGGCAGCACTTGTATAGCACCCAGGCCAGTATAGTTGAGAAGAGACAATTGACGGAGGAGGAGGAGGCGGCAGCACTTGTATAGCACCCAGACCAGTATAGTTGAGAAGAGACAATTGACGGAGGAGGAGGCGGCAGCACTTGTATAGCACCCAGTCCAGTATAGTTGAGAAGAGACAATTGACGGAGGAGGAGGAGGCGGCAGCACTTGTATAGCACCCAGTCCAGTATAGTTGAGAAGAGACAATTGACGGAGGAGTAGGCAGCAGCACTTGATAGCACCCAGGCCAGTATAGTTGAGAAGAGACAAGTTGAGGAGGCAGCTTCAGCAGCTCTTGATTGCACCCAGTATGTTTCCAAATAGACAATTGACGGTGGGGGCATTAGTAGGAGCAGTATTCTTTTGGACCCAGAAGGGCCTAGTACAGAGAACTGAAGTTGGAAGCTAAGAATATGCACGCTTGTAAAAATCAGTTTTTATACATGACAAAATGTTGATGTACTGTAGAGTTCAGCACAGGACAGTCAACCTTAAAAAAAAACCGTATAACATTACAGCTAGTCTAGTAGGATACGGATATGGTTAAATAGACAGCTAACCTCACCCACAGAATCCATGAGGTGAATAAAGGACATTTAAAAAGGCACAGATTCAAGAAGGCTTTATGCCAGTTCCATTATCCAAAAATACGTGTCCAATTTTCATGAAATGGACACCTCACTGGCACTCGCATTACAAATTGATGCAACTACTCTGGTGTCAAACCTGTTGAATCTGGGCCTATGGCTGTTGGCGAGACATATATATATATATCTTTGTTACACCAGTTTGATGTCCTAACCGAGTGCAGCGCCCAACCCAATGGATGTATGCTTTTGTTTTTTTTTAGTGCTGTCACAAGCTGGCTTAAAGGGAACCTGTCATCTCGGAACCCCCCCTGAACTAGAGTAAGCGTTGTAAAGTGTAAGTGATGCTGAATCCGAATATGTAAGCTTTATCTTCATACTCACTTCCATTCTGACGCTGTGCTCCCACAAACCTGCAGTAAAATGCACTCAGTGGACTCTTCTTTGAGTCCTCTCCATTATGTGAGAGAGCACCGGAGTCCACTGAGTGCATTTTACTGCAGGTTTGTTGGAGCACAGCGTCGGAATGGAAGTGAGTATGAAGATAAAACTTACATATTCGGATTCAGCATCACTTACACTATACAACACTTACTCTAGTTCAGGGGGTGTTTCGGAGATGACAGGTTCCCTTTAAAGGATAAGTCCGGGTAATTTATAAGTTTCTGGTTCAAGTAAGGGCACAGAAAGTTATTAATTGCCTGTACTTATCTTTTAAAGTGGGTAGGGGGAAAACCCCTGATGGGGTATGGGAGTGACCTTCCCGCCCTCTCTTTGGTCACTCCCGCCCCATAGTACTGAAGGTGGCATAAAATCAGCCAACGATGCGCTGTGGATTTTAGGCAGCAGAGAACCCCAAAAAAGCATCCCATTGTAAAGGCAACCGTAAATAAGGCAAGTTAACCTGCCTTTCAGCAACTGTTTGTTGCTGTAACTAACTGTGGAGGTTTTTTATATCACAGTTGAAGGACAGCAGCCTCCGTGATATATAGACATAGACAGCCTTATTCCACGCGTGACTGCATGAGAGGCGTGAAATCATTCGCACAGAGAAGAACCCCATCGGGATTTGCGGTGCGAGATTTTACTACTCTCATGATATCAACAAAATACCTCAAGAACAGTTAGTACCAGCTCACAAAACGGTGAGTAGTGTTCCTTGGCACGGGTGCCAGGGATAGAACCCCACGGCTATAGTTCACAAAAGGTGAAATCCCCACTTTGTGAAGCATAGTCGTGGGGATTATTTTAGGGATGGTACTGTTCTTGGGGTATGGGTTGGACGGTGCACCGGTGTGAGGCATTAAGCTGGTGTTAAATGGCCAACACACCATGGGCATTAAATTTGGAGATGGGGTTCTGTTTATTTAAATGTATCCGAATTAAGTAGGGAATTTTTAAGGTGATTTTTTTTTTACTTTGGGGTCTAAGGGGGGAACATTACTTAATAAGTTAAATTACGGATTTTTACGTTGGGCACATATTTGGGATATTAAGGTCAGTTTGTTGGACACATGGATTGCCATGCAAGACGGGTGACTGATGACTTAGTCATTCACATCAGGCAGGAGGGTGGTATAATCCGATGTAATCCAGGCACGATTCATCTTTAGAAAAGTCAGCATCTCAACACTGTGGCAAGAGAGCTTCGTTCTTTGCGGTGTTACGATGTTACCGGCCACACTGATTACCCTCTCTGACGCAACACTACTGGCTGGGCAGGACAGCAGAGCCAAAGAAAACTCTGCCTGTTGAGGCCAAATGTCCAGTTTCTCTGCCCAGTACTGCACTGGGTCGGTGACACTTTGGGGCAGGGTACAATCCAGGTAGGCAGTGACCTGGTGGGTGAGCTCATGCTGGTCCACGCCATGAGTCCGGTGTTGTGTCCCCTCTTCAGCAGCTGGCTGCATGAAATCGCTCATCAGCGATTGGAGGCTGTAGCGACTTCTCACGCCTCCACTAGTGGTGGTGGTAGTGGAGCGCGCTGGTTCCCCCCGAGCGGATGTTGTCTGGGAACCTATCTGGTCTCGCTGGTAAGTTGAGACCAACTGACTGGTGAGTAGGTCCCGGTAGTACCCCAGTTTTGCCTCCCTCTCTCATGGCGGAAAAAATTCAGCCATTTTGCGGCAGAAGCGAGGGTCCACCAGGGTGGCCAGCCAGTATTGGTCCCTCTGGCGGATATCCACAATCCGGCTGTCACTCCTCAGACACTCCCGCAGGCACCTTGCCATCTGCACCAAGGACAATGAGCGCCTCTCCTCTCCACTGTCCTCAGTATAGTTCCAGGGTCTGCTGGGGTCTTCCTCCGCTTCCTCTACCACCTCATCCTCCATCTCCTCCTGTGATTGAGAGGCAGAGAAGCCAGGTGGCGGTGTGTGGAATGGCTAGGCATACACATCTTCCTCCTCCTCACCCTCCATCTGCACTTCATCCATCTCTGGGCTCAAGGCGATGTTCAGCCTTGGAGTGGTGGCCTGGGAATCCTCGCTGATGATGCTTTTCAGCGCAATTTCAGAACATGGACGAGTGGGATGATGTAGTTTATCCCATAGTCCTGCCTGCTCACAAACAAAGTCGCGTCCTCAAAAGGGATCAACAATTGGCAGACTTCACGCATCCTCTGCCAGTGTGTGACTTGGAAGTCGCAGTGTGGCGTGAAGCTGCCTGATTGCCCCATGAGGTAGTCTGTAACGGCTGACCTTTGCTCGTACAGGCGGTCCAGCATATGGAGGGCAGAATTCCAGCGTGTTGGCACGTCGCAGATTAGCCGATGTTGGGGCAGACTGCGCTGTCTCTGGATCCTTAGCAGGGTGTTCCTTGCAGTGTAGGAGTGGCTGAAGTGTTTGCACACTCTGCGTGACATCCTCATAAGGTCTTGTAGTGCAGGAAATGATCTAAGAAACCTGTGCACTATGAGGTTTATCACATGTGCCATACAAGGTGTATGACTCAGCCCTCCCTGCTGCACTGCAGAGACAATGTTCCTCCCATTGTCTGCTACCACACTTCCCACCGTTAGTTGACATGGGGTCAGCCATTGATCGATCTCCTCCCTGATTGTCCGGAGGAGCTCCTGCCCACTGTGGCTCCGTTCACCCAGGCTCACCAAATGGAGGACAGCCTGAGGGCGCCGGGCCTGACATCGGTGGTAAGACACCGGGGCAGGTTGGACTGCTGTCAAAGCGACAGTTGGTTGCAAGGTGGTGGAGGCAGAACTTCTGCTTCCCGCTGCTGGCCCCTAAAGCACCATGGAGGTGACAGTGGCAAGAATGGGCCAACTTCCTGATGGTCTTCTGGGAGGATGTTGACCCAATGGGCAGTAACAGACATGTACTGCCCTTGGCCATAATTTGAGGACCAGACATCAGCACTCAGGTGCACGGTCTTGGACACCGAGAGTCCCAATGAGTCGCCCACCTTTTTCTGCACATAACTGTGCAGTGATGGGACAGCTTTGCCAGAGATGTAGTGGCGGCTGGGGACTCGCCATCTGGGGTGTGCACACACCATGAAATCCCTGAAAGGCTGGGAGTCCGCAAGGTTGAAGGGCAGGGACTGAAGCACCAGCAGCTTAACCAGGTGTCCGGTCAGTTTCTGGGCCATGGGATGGCTGCTGGAATACACCTGACGTCTGCCCATGGACTCAGTCACGGATTGCTGCCTCATTAGCGGTGTAGATGGCAGTGACACTGTGCTGGTGCTGGCACCTGAGGCTGACGAGCCCTGAGTTCCACTGAGAGGATGCTGCATGATGGGATCTGCAGTGTATGGTGCATCCTGACAGGAGGTGGTATTGGGGTCACGGTTCTTCCAGGCCTGTTGGTGTTGCCTTTCCATGTGCTTTCGCATGGATGTTGTCCCGAGATTATCACCCCTGCCACGACTGACCCTCTCATTGCACAGCAGGCACAAAGCGATGTGCTTATCTTTCCCCAGGCGGAAGAACTGCCAGATGACAGAGGACTGTGGTTTGCTGACAGCCACGGGGGATCTTGCTGGCTGTTGACTGCCACTGCTGCCTGAGGGTGCCCTCTCAGGACCAAGGCTTTGAGAGGGTGATCTCTGCCTGGTAGCTTGGCTTCTACCCCTCCCTCTTGTGCCTCGGTTCCTTGAAACAGTGGGATGTTGCTGTGTCGGTGGCACCTCTATTTCCTCCCCTGATGATGAGGATGATGCTGCTTGAGGGCGCCACGTCCGATCAGCGACATGGTCATCAAACTCAGCACCACTGCTACTTTCCTCCGGTGGCTGGGACAGAATATCAGGTGTGGCACTGGATGCCCCTCCCTGGCTCTGTTGACTGCTTACAGCCAACACCTCCTCTGGAGTCTCACTACGTTCCACCCGCTGACTTTGGTGGACTTCCTCCTCATCACTAAAAAGTGGTAGAGACTCCAAGGGCAGATCAAGGTTTCCCAAGAGTTCCCTGGCAGAAGGTGCCCCAAAGGTGAGTGACATGCTAATAACAGGGGACGGGGCAGAGGACTCTTGCTGACCGTCCCATGTAAGGGTGGTGTCAGATGATCCAGCGGATGCTTAACTCCTCGTTTGGGAGCTTTGGGCGGTGGAACTGGAGGATTGGGTAAGCCAATCTAGAACCGCTGGCTGTGTGGTTCTTACTTGACCAGTGGCCATCAGGGGTAGCTGCACCCTGCTGCCACCGGGCCTGGTGCTGCCACTTCTCCTACCCTCACCACCTGCTGTTGCACTCCTTGCCTGGGAAGTGCTGTAAGTAGGACGCTTGGACATATTTTTATTTGGGTGGGGGAAAATTAAACAATGTATTTTTTTTAAACTTTTTTAAACTTTATTTTTTTTATAACTTTTTTTAAACTTTTTTTTTAAAAACTTTTTTTTATAACTTTTTTAACTTTTTTTTAAAAACTTTGTTTATAACTTTTTTTTTGAGTTTTTTTTGTAACTTTTTTTGTTGCGGCTAAACGGGGTTGACGGCACCCAGCTGAGCAGCAACGTGTAGCGTGTACGGTCACGGAACAGGAATGCTACCTGTTCTGACTCTTTTCTCTCATTATTTCTTTTTTTAGCACCCTATCTCTCCCTAGATCTCACAATTTTTTTATTTTTATGACTTTCTCTCCCTACCTCTACCTATCTCTTGCTTTCGCAGCCTCTTTCCCTATCTATCACCTTATCTTCTATATCTAGCTTTCTCTTCCTCTCTCCTGCTTCTCTCACTAACCCTTTCTATTCCTTTTCTATCTCTCCCTGTATCTATCTACTTGTTTGGCTATCTATCTATCTATCTATCTATCTATCTATCTATCTATCTCTTTTCTCTGTCTATCTAATCTGCAGCTCCTCTCCCTTTGAAGTCTTGAGACGCACTGACAAGATGTCGGCGCGCTCAGGCACTTCAGGGGCTGTGGGGTGACGTCACAAATTTTTTTTTTCCACAGAAAACCAGGATACAAGGGATTATAGGAGTAATAATCCCTTGTATCCTGGTCTATTCTGTGAAAAAATTACAGTTTTGCGTTACCGTTTTTTTTTTTTTACCAGATTCGTTACGAACTTTTCAAAAGTTTGGTGACGAACCGAAATTTTTGCAAAGTTCGTAACGAATCTGGTTCGTTACGGTTCGGTTCGGTCATCCCTATTGAACACCAAGAATATTGGTGATAATTCCTTTGCAAAATGAAATGAGACATTTTAGAAAACCTATACACTACCATCCAGATCACGGTCTTCCCTTGGCAGCGTGGAAGATCCGTGATAAAATTTATGGAGATGTGTGGCCAAGGCCTCTTGGGGATAGGCAAAGAACACCGCTCTCCAACACATAGGCAGACATAGTTGGCCACCAATAATGCATAGAAGCCAACCTACTACTGCCCTCGATATCCAGATGTCCTCTCAATAGAGAGTCATGTAACTCTGACAATAAAGAGGTACAAAACCCCTCAAGAGCAAAGAATTTACCTTTAGGAGTGCCATCAGGTACCTGAATCTCATTAGCGGAGATCTCAAAGGCCAGATTAGGAGAAACAGTAGAAATCACACATAAAATCAAAACAGGCTCAGACTTCATGGTTTGTGCTGCACAAAAGCTTCTGGACAAGGCGTCAACCTTGATGTTTTTGGAACCCAGCCTATAGGTAACAACAAAGTTAAATCATGTAAAAAAACAAAGTCCAACTTGCCTGTCTAGGGTTAAGTCTTTTAGAAGACTCCAGAAACATCAGATTCTCGTGGTCAGTAAAGACCACTACCTGATTTCTAGTCCCTTCCAGGAAATATCTGCCATACAATATAGCTAAATGCTCACAATTGCTAATGTCATAGTTAGCTTCAGCAACAGAAAATTTTCTAGAGAAATATGCACATGGTTTCATGCAAGTGAAGGCAGATTTGCTCTAAGACAGAACTGCTCCCACTCAGACCTCAGAAGCGTCAACCTCCACAATAAAAGTTCTATTCTGATCGGTTTGGTAGGAATGGGAGCTTTGACAAATCAAAGGCAATAATAGCCTTTGGCCTCCAATAAACTACATCCTCATCTTTCTTGGTTAGATCTGTGAAAGGTTTGGCTATAACCCAAAAATTTCTTATAAAGTTTCTATAATGATTGGCGAAGCCGAAAACCACTTCAAGGCCTTGAAAGATTTTGGTTGAACCCATTCCTTAATCGGGTCCATATGAAAAGAATACGGGAATATAATATAAACTGAGAATGGTATCTCTTTGACAACAAACAGACATTTTTCCAATTTAACAGACTGCTTATCATGTAATATCTGTTTTCACTTGAAGAACATGAGAGTCCATATCAGAAGAATACACTAAAATATCATCCAAATAGACAACCAAAAGTTTTCCTAGAAATTCCCAAAACAAGTCATTCACCAAATTTTGAAAAACTGCAGGGGTATTAGTGAACCCAAATCGCATCTCCAAATACTCAAAGTGTTCCTCTGGAATATTAAATGCTATCTTCTATTCATCACGTTCCTTGATGCAAATGAGGTTATAAGCCTCTGAAGGACTAACTTGGTGAACCATTTAGCTCTCTGGATCTGATTAAAGAAGTCAGGTATTATTGGCAAAGGATAGCGGTTCATGGCCATGAACTTATTAGGCTCCCTGTAGTCAATACAGGGAAGTCTGAGACGGCCATCCTTCTAACAATAAAGAATCCCGCCCCCATAGGAGAAACAGACAGGTGCATATGAACTTATTAGGCTCCCTGTAGTCAATACAGGGAAGTCTGAGACTGCCATCCTTCTAACAATAAAGAATCCCGCCCCCATAGGAGAAACAGACAGGCGCATATGAACTTATTAGGCTCCCTGTAGTCAATATAGGGAAGTCTGAGACTGCCATCCTTCTAACAATAAAGAATCCCGCCCCCATAGGATAAACAGACAGGCGCATATGACCCTTTTACCAGACTTTCTTGAATGTAATCTCTCATGGCCTGGTGTTCTGGACCCAACAAATTCAAAAACGCAGCCTTTAGAAAATTTGGAGTCCGGAATCAACTAAATCTCGCAGTCGTAGATTCTGTGGGGAGGGAGAGAATTAGAGCTAGGTTCCACAAACAAACACGTTATGGGAATCATAGCGAAACCGTCTGGTTCCCGTTATGCAAGACGGAAAACAAAGTCCTGTCGACAGGACTTTTTTTTCCGTTTTGCATCACGGGAACCAGACGGATCCGTTATGATTCCCATAAACATCTATTATGACGGATCAAAACTGAATGCCTCCAAAGGCTTCCGTTTTGAGTTCCGTCTTATGGATTCTGTTATTTTCTATTATAACCATGTTATAATGGAAAACAAAAACGGAATCCATAACGTTGATGTGAACCCACCCTAACCTGTAATATTATCACCCTCTAGAAATACATCCAGGCCCTCTTGAACTCTTTTAGTCAATTCACCACCACCTTATTCCACTCCACCTATTCCAGTTATTACTTTAGTTGCCCTTATTTGAACCATCTCCAGCCCTGCTATCTCTGCCTTGTTCACAGGAGCCCAGAAGTGTGGTCTGTTTAGTGATTTGTAAAATGGCAGGACTATGTTCTCATCATGTGCATCTATACCCCTTTTGATGCAACTCATTATCTTATTGGCCTTGGCAGCAGCTGCCTTACACTGGTTTCTACAGCTTAGTTTGCTGTTCACTAAAATTCCTAGGTCTTTTTCCATGTCAGTGTTACCCAGTGTTTTAACATTTAGTATGTATTGGTGACTTGCGTTATTCCTTCCTATGTGCATAACCTTACATTTGTCAGTGTTAAACCTCATCTGACACTTCTCTGCCCAAGCCTCCAATCTATCCAAATCCATCTGTAGCAGTATACAGTCCTCTTCCATGTTAATTATTTTACACAGTTTAGTGTCATTTAATAAATATATTGATGAGAAAAGGGCCCAATTCTGACCCCTGTGGTACCCCACTAGTGACAGTGACCCAATCTGAATGTGTACTGTTAATAACCACCCTCTGTTTTTTATCACTGAGCCAGTTACTTACCCACATACAGACATTTTCTCCAAGTCCATGCATTCTCATTTTATATACTAACCTTTTATGTGGTACAGCATCAAATGCTTTGGAGAAGTCAAGATATATGACATCCATTGATTTGCCACTATCAAGAACTTCCTCTTCATAGAAACTGATTAAATTAGTCTGACATGACTGATCCTTCATGATGCCATGCTGATATGGCGTTATTTGCTTATTTTCATTGAGGTACTCCAAAATAGCATCTCTTAGAAAACCTTCAAACGGTTTACCCACGACAGATGTTAAACTTACCAGCCTATAGTTTCCGGGCTCTGTTTTTGGACCCTTTTTTTTTAATATTGGCACCATATTTGCTAAGCACCAATTCTGTGGAACACTCCCTGTCAATATATAGTCCTTAAATATCAGAAATAAGGGTCTGGCTATGACATTACTTAATTCTATTAGGCTATGGGGGTGTATGCATCTGGTCTCGGTGATTTATCTATTTTAATCTTTTTAAGACGCCACTGTACTTCTTCCTGGGTCAGATGGCACTTTTAATGGGGAATTTACTTTTATATTCTGCATTTCATTTGACAGTTTATTTTCCTCAGTGAATACAGTGAAAAAAAATATATAATAGCTTTGCTTCCTCATTGCTGTCTGGAACTCTCCCCTCATCACTCTGTGAAGGGCCCCCCTTAGATTTATACTTTTTATAACATTTTACTAGAGATGAGCGAGCACTAAAATGCTCGGGTGCTCGTTATTCGAGTCAAATTTTTCCCGATGCTCGGGTGCTCGTTTCGAATAACTAACCCCATTGAAGTCAATGGGAGACTCAAGCATTTTTTGCAGGGGACCAAGGCTCTGCCTAGGGAAGGCTGGATGAAAACCTGGAAACCTCAGAAAATCATGGAAACACCACGGAAATGGACAGGAAACATCAGGGGCAGCATGCATGGATGCCTCTGAGGCTGCCCAATCCCACCATTACCCCAAATTCTCGGGCAACAGCCTGGTGGTGACCCTCAAGGCAATTGTGCTCACCCAGACCATAAAAATTTATCGTGGCCCTGTATGGCTGTGACTACAGAGTGACCGAGTTACACTGCAGGAGCAGGTGAAGCACATAAAAATTTACAGTGGCCCTGTATGGCTGTGACTACAGAGTGACCGAGTTACAGTGTAGGAGCATGCAAAGTACATAGAAAATTTATTGTGGCCCTGTATAGCTATGACTACAGAGTGACCGAGTTACAGTGCAGGAGCAGGCGAAGCACATAAAAATTTAGCGTGACCCTGTATGGCTATGACTACAGAGTGACCGAGTTACAGTGCAGGAGCAGGCGAAGCACATAAAAATTTATCAAGGCCCTGTATGGCTGTGACTACAGAGTGACCGAGTTATAGTGCGGGAACAGGCGAAGCACATAAAAATTTATCGAGGCCCTGTATGGCTATGACAACAGAGTGATCGAGTGAGACTGAGGTAGCAGGTGAACCACCCAAAAATTTAGCCTGACGCAGCATGGTGGTGACATGCTTCATGCTGAGCAGTGAGTTTTTCAACAGGCAAAGCAGCGGGATGGTGAGGCTGATAATGCCGGCATCGCCGCTGACCATCTGTGTTGACTCCTCAAAGTTGCTCAACACCTGACAGATATCAGACATCCACGTCCACTCCTCATTGTAGACTTGAGGAAGCTGACTGACCTGACTACCAGTTCTGGTGGAAGTTGACATCTGGAAGTCTACAATCGCTCTGCGCTGCTGGTAAACTCTGGATAACAT